>JANHFT010001922.1:172465-184817 GCA_032467955.1 Pseudoxenodon macrops | reverse complement strand
GATAATCCAGGGTTGGAAGAGACCTGGAGGTCATCTAGCCCAACCCTGCTCCAGCAGGACATTGTTAAAGTGAGTTTGTGTCTTTTGATCCCCTAGTCACATGACCACAATAAGCCACGCCCACAAGCCACGCCCACAGAACCGGTAGGAAAAAAATTACATTTCACCCCTGCTTTGAACAGATACACAAGCCCTAAGTATCTTTGAACAGAATTGTAATTTGCAATCTGGGAGATGGCAAATGCCCTTTTTTATTTTTACTTTTACTTCTGTGGGGAAAAGGAAATCCTTTTCAGATAAACAGCTGCTACAAATGAACTGAGCTTTCACACACACACCTTTTATGTCTGTCTGTTAAGTCTCACTGTAATTACAGACTCTAAACCAGGATTATTATGTTGTTATTTTTGAGAAACATGTTGGGATTAGATTCCCATCATGTAGACAAGGTCATGTGTTTTGTCTAGCAGTTAAGATGCAGGCTTAGAGACCAAGAGGTGATGAGTTCTAGTCCTGTTTTAGGCATGAAAGCCTGCTGGGTGACCTTGAGCCAATCACTCTCCCTCCCTCCCACCTCTCAGGACTATTTTGAGGGGAAAATAGGAGGAGGGAGGTATGTTTGCTGCCTTGAGTTACTTATAAAAATAATAAAAGCAAGGTAAAAATAAATCTAAAAAACCAAACTGAGAATCTCCATAGACATCTCTTTTTCATCTTCTTTTCATCTTCTTTTTCAATTTGTATAGGCTGGTTGTATAAGCTTATCTCCTTTGGGCAACTTTAATGAAGTTGAGTTTTCTTTCAGTCCTGGTGTTGACTGGTAACCTTCTAACACTTGCCTCCCTCAGCTTGGCCAAGCTAAAGTTTGTGTCTTTGGTTTCCCTTTCTGCATGTAGTAGTCCACCCCAGGATAGGGTGAGGATTTCCCCTTCAATTCTCTCCTGCTTTCCCAATGGCCTCTTGAGGAAGGAAATCACTCTATGCCTCAGCTTATCTCAGAATCTGCACTTCAGATGGAAGGGCTGTTTGGACTTTATTATTTCATCCATTCATAAACTCCAACCTTCAACCCTTACGCCCTTTACTTTGTGCTATTTCTTAAGAATTTTTTTTTTTCATATCCGTCTCCCTCAGAGGTTATGACTCCAAGTACTATTGGATCTTGGGGTGGAATGCCTGGGAGACAAGGATGGTTGAGGTACTCTTGGGTTATGAGCTGGGGGAAGGGAAAATCTGCAAAGCAATAAGGAAAGACATAAAACCCATATTACATAAGAAGTAGGGGGAGGAAATAGACATGTCAATGTGAAGAGGGAAAGAGGTAGCGACTAGATGGGAAAGCTGAGGGAGGTGGAGAAAAGAAAAGGGAAAAATAAAAGGCAGGATACAAATAAAACCTAAAATAAATAGGAGGAGAGACCTCTAAGCAACCAACTGGAGCAGTAGTAAGAGATGCAAGAGGTAGACAAGGCAGTAAACAAAGAGAGGCAATGGCTGGAAGAAAGAGAAAAGTTGGGTCTGGGAAGAGATTGGGTACAACTGGTCATAACAGATGTTAAGCCTTAATAAGAGGATGGGAATGCTGAGTTAAGTATGGCTTTGCATATCTATTTTGGACTCTGTTCAAATAGCTAACAAGAAGTCTTAGCTTCACTAACCCTAACCGTAAACTTCTCTCTCCTATTTGCCCAATTAACAACATCTGTTCCGAGATTGCTTTGATTCAGCCAGAGTTAAATTTCCCAGTCTCTGATTTTACACCTTTATATTGCCCTTGTCCCTGATCATCCATCTTACTATGGGTATTCCATCAGTACCTGTAGCCTTCCAGCTTGGTAATTACCAGAGTACTGATCTAACTTCATCTTCTAGTATTATAAATTCTTATAAGTAGGAAATACCTCCTAAGGTATCTTAGATGTTGGCATCTCTATTGTACCTTCCAGCATTGTTTGATCTCTTTTGAATCAGTTATTATAATGGTGGGCTTATACAAAAGTGTGTATGCATAGGTCATTTTAATGGTTGTTTCACAAGTGAAGCCTGCTCATTATCAAAGCTAGAACCTAAGATAACTTGAAATTTTGGTGCTTCAGTTAATTTAGAAATCAATGGCTTGAATGTGGATAATCAGAGTAATCAAGTCCTTGAAACTAAGGAATGAGCCATGTCTTTGAAGGAAGTTGCATTACTAAGCAATAATTAATTTTAATAAAATTCTTTTATGCCACACGCCAATTAATCTACCACGGAGCCCTCAGTTGATATAAGATTTTAAATATACCTTTCTCTTTTTAACTAAAAGATTCAAAAGCACAGTCTATTCTACCAAATAACAATGAAGAATATCTCCTTTCATTCTAATTCACTGTTATCTTGCTGTGCTTTAAAAAAAGAAATTAAGGCCACTGGATTAAAAAAAAAAAAGTTAGCAAATGCTCTTCTACGGTTTCAATGGAATACTTCCAAACATAATGGTGATTTTATCCTTTTGGATGTACATAGCTTTGCTTTTAATTTTACTTTCATAAAAAGAGCCATGAAAGATTATGTTTAAATATGATTACTGCTGCGCATTTCTTCTTTGCTGAAGAAATTAGAAGCCAAGAAAAACTGTTTTGCTTGGTGTCACAATGAAATCCAAATGTCTACCAAAGCATTTTGCATTATAAATCATGAAATAATTAACATAAGTGTACCCTACCCAGATGTCCAACTCCAGGAGACAGTTGAGAATCTCCTTCCTTCATTAGGATTCAATATATATCCTTGTATGGATGCCACAGTATAACTAAGAGTCTATAATATGATGGGATGGATTTGAGATGGAGGGATTAGGGATAAAAGAAAGGATGAAAGAAGGGATGAAAAGAAACAAAAAGGAAGGGGAAATTGAAATCCTTAATTTCTTATTACTGGAAGGATGAAGTTGATGAAAAGTTGTACTTTTCAGCATATAAAATGCACTCCCCCCTCCTAAAAGTGGGTGAAAATTGCTATGCGTCTTATACACCAAAAGTTGCCAAAGCCCGCAGACCCCCACTCTTTGGCTGTTTTTGGCCTCTGTGCATCACATTTTCAGCCTCCGCACACCCTGTTTTTGACCTCCATGTGTCACATTTTCAGCCAGTTCCAGGCAGTGGTGATCGGTGGCGGCAACTGGGCCACACCGAACGGGCTATGGCAGTGGCGAATGGGCAGCAGCAGATGGGCGGTGGCGGATGGGTGGTGGTGAATGGTCCATGGTGGTGAATGGTCCATGGCAGTGAATGGTCCGTGGCAGTGCCAAATGGTCCATGGCGAATGGGCCAGATGAATACTGGATGGATGCTGGGAGGCAAAGGCAGATTTTTTTTCTTGTTTTCCTCCCCCAAAAAGGTAGGTGCATCTGATAATCTGGAGCATTTTATACTCTGAAAAATACGTTAGTTATGTAAATATTAAAAAATGGTCCACTACACCTGTACTGATGTTGTACATTCAATTATTTTATTAACCTGACTTTCTTTCAGGGACGAATGACCAAGACTGGGAAGGAAAAACAAAGAATGGTGCATAGTTAAAAAAAAACATTGTGCCAAAATGTTTGAAGGATTAAAAGGGGCATGTTGAGTGACAAAAAAGTGATGTAGCTAAGAGAAAAAAATGGGTACTGGACTGTGACGTAATAAACCAGACTTCTATTTAAATGAATATAAACATCTCATTATTTTTTGGTTACAATAGTGCTGAATGTGGAGTTTCCTTGAACTTCACAGGGATAGATCTGCTTGTTATCTTAAGATGTAGATTTTTGCATGCATCTCTTTAATGTAACTTGGCCCCCAAAAATAATTCACAGTACTCAAAGCAGTGTACATTCAAAGATTACTTATAATCTGATCGGTATACATTTTTTTCTCAAAAGAAAAAAAAACAATTTAGGTTGTTTCTTCTGAAATAGCAGAGTGAATAAAATCTTTAAACACCATTTGACATGCAATGCCCTCATACTTTCTATAGCAAATACATTTGCTTGGTCTACATTGATATTTTGTTGTTGTTGTTGTTAGTGGTGAAGTCATATCTGACCCATTGCGACCCCATGGACAATGTTCCTCCAGGCCTTCCTGTCCTCTACCATCCCCCCTGAGTCCATTTAATCTCACCCTGACTGCTTCAGTGACTCTATCCAGCCACCTCATTCTCTGTCGTCCGCTTCTTCTTTTGCTCTCAATCGTTCCCAGCATTAGGCTCTTCTCCAGTGAGTCCTTCCTTCTCATTAGGTGGCCAAAGTATTTGAGTTTCATCTTCAGGATCTGGCCTTCTAAAGTGCAGTCAGGGTTGATCCCCTCTAGGACTGACCAGTTTGAACGCCTTGCAGTCCAAGGGACTCGCAGGAGTCTTCTCCAGCACCATAGTTCAAAGGCCTCAATTTTTTGGGCGCTCAGCCTTCCTTATGGTTCAACTTTCACAGCCATATATTGCAACTGGGAAAACCATAGCAGGGGGGTGTCATATGATTGCCAATTGCGACCTTCTCATCTGACTTCTGACAAGTAAAGTTTATGGGAGAAACTGGGTTCTCTTAACAACTCTGTGATTCACTTAATAACTGTAGTTTTTGCTTAACAACAACCATGACAAAAAAGTCATAAAATCAGCAACAACTTTCTTTATTTTATTTTTTAAAGATTTTATTGATTTTCTATTGTCTACATTTTGTTAGTGCTTAATAAACATCATGGTGTCCGGGTTATTCAATTTGCTTAACAATACAGATTATATTCTTAATCTCCACCTCTTTTTTCCAACCACTGGAACAACTCTCTTGTTTATCAACAGAAATCCTGGTTTCAATTGTGGTCATAAATCAAGAATTACCTGTATATACTTTGGAAAATTGCTCTGTTCGTGTGATAACATAATTGGGATCCAATGACAATGAACTTGTTTGCCTTAAGATTCTAGAACTCTTCATCTGTTCTGCATAGTTGGTCTTAGAGCTTTCCAAAACTCCTCAATTTTAATTGACGTTCATAATGGATGGAAGGAGGGGAGGTATAAAAAGTAAGATGTTATTTTATTTTTGTATTGTTTGATGTTTCTTCTTTTGCTGTACATGGCCCCCAATCCATAAAAGTGTGGCATTTACAAATATTTAAAATAAATAAATTGTGTTAACCTTTAGCAAAACAGTAGGCTAAACAATTGGATATGATTTGGAGAAATAACAGCAGCAGGCAGAAATGATAAATCTAAATCTGCTACTTTCATTAAAAAAAGAAGGAGATGGGTAGACCATCAAACAGGACATGGTCACTCAGAATAGTTTTCGAAACCAATTCAGCTGAAGGCACATTACAACTAAAGAACTTTATAGTTGGCAAGTGTCGGCTGCAAAGCATCAAAAGCATTTGTTATTGACAAATAATAAAGTAAAACTGTTGGCAGTAATTCTGCAATAGCTGGGAATACTGTAAATTTGTGTTCCTAGGTATGATGGCTACTCAAATAGGCATTTCAGGAGCAGACAATTAACTTACTAGTTTTAACTGGAGAACCAAGTGATACTTGCAGGTCAGTCTAATCTCATAAGAGAGGGATACCAAAGATGAGGGTTTTCATTTCTGTCTAATTATCCTTTGGGTTAAGGTGGAATGACTTACAATTCTGGTTCACTTTCCTTTTCATTACATAAAGTATGCATATTAGCTGAAAAAAGATTTTACTATACAAATGATGCACCTGCTTTCTCTCATATGCAGCCCAATGTGCTTCTTTTTATCCTAAGATATCATAGGAGAAATATATGTGCTGTTTATTATTATTATTTTTTAAAGTACACTACTGAGTGCTAGCTCAGGGGTCCTCAAACTATGGTCCACCAAAGCCTGTGGCCAATGTGGGACCACAAAGCTGCCCTGCCCATATCACCCCACCTACCCACCGGTCCCCGGCCACCTTCTGGAGGCTGAGGACGCCAAAAACGGGATGCGCGAAGGCCTCAGGAGGGAGGGAGAGAAAGAGAGAGAGAGAGAGAGAGAGAGAGAGGAAGAGAGAAACACACACACACACACACACACACATACACACAAACCAGAAGTCCCTCACACACACACCCAAGGCAGCCACATCCCTTCGCTAACCCCCCCCAGGAGCATAACAAATTAAAGTTTAACTTGTGTGTATTGATTAATTGACTGCTAAATTGGCCATATCCATCCAGTCACATGACCACCTAGCCATGCCCACCCAGTCACATGACCACCTAGCCGGTCCTCCCCCCCAATGCTCTGAGGAACCGTGAATTGGCCCCCTGTTTAAAAAGTTTGATGACCCCTGCTGGACTGGCATACTCATACAAATCACTGTAGAAGAACAGATTTAACATAGGACAATGGAATCACATGTAGGAAACTGAAGTGTAGTAGCAACTGGTCAGTCCGTTGAAAAACTTCCAATCCTCGTTCCAAATTTTATTTCTAAACAAGGATTCCCTTTCTACGTTAGGCATGTTTACACATTTATGTATCTCATTTTCCCTTCTATTTTAGTCATCATTCCATCGAAGAATACTGAAAATTGGATGCTGAAAACTAGGAGACAGTATGTACAGTAGTCCTCGACTTACAATCATCCATTTAGTGACCATTCAGAATTTCAACAGCATTGAAAAAGCGACTTACAACCAGTCCCCACACTTTATGACTCTCATAGCATCCCAATGGTCACATGATCAAAATTCGGGTGCTTGGCAACTGGCATGTACTTATGATGGCGGCAGCATCCTGGGATCATGTGATCACAATTTGCAACCTTCCCAGCAGGTTGCTAACAGCAGGAAATTTTATATTAAAGAGAAACTGGAAAGTATTAGCAACTGGCTACTTCTCATTTGAAAAAAAGGGGAATTTTTACATTTGAAAAAAAGATGTATTAGAGAAATTTAAAAGCATGCATAGCAGAGAAAGTTCCAATTAAGAAGCAAAAGTAGATTTTTAAATGCCATTAACTTCCTCCTCAAAGCTACATTTTATTCCTACTCCCAAAAATAAAATAAAATCAGAATAATGCATTATATACGTAGAGGTTTGAAAGTTCTGAGAAATACATTCTCAGACAAAAATACCAATTGACTGCTTCTTAATGCGTTCAGAAGCACTAAACTATTACTCTTTAAAATGCTACAGAACTTTTTTTGACTTTTTAAAATAATCAACCAAATAATATTTATTTCATATATTAACTTGCCTCAATCTCAGAGATTCTAGACTGCATATAAGAGCCATGCAGACACAGCCAGTGCAATGTTCAAATAAATCCAATAAAGTCAAAAAGATAACCTTATATAATAATGATAATAATGGTTCCACTGTTTGGAAGATAATCACGCTGTCCATGGTTATGAAGTTAATTTTATCAGCCTAAACATTTTTATTTCTTCATTTCATTATCATTTTAGCCTTTTGGGCCAATTGTGGATTTGTTTTCTAACTTCTTCAAAAGATTGTTCTATGAATAAATTATAGGAATGAATTCAGATCTTTCTGAGAAAATGTATTTATAGCTAGCCTCAGTTCCTTCCAGGAAATAAACCAAATGTACATAAGTGCAATAATAGGTACATTTGCTCTTATTTATGCAGCTCGGAGGCAATATATACAAAGTATCCATAGTTCGGGGTTCATGAATTGATTTTGTGAAGCTCTTCTGGCTTCGGTTTTTTTAGGCTGAGCTGAACTGCATGTCGTATTTTTTAAGATACTGTTGTGTAGATTATGCAGAACATTTTCTTCCAAAATTTTCAGGCTAAATTCAGGCAAGCCATTTTACTGATTTATTGCTCCAAATTTCCTGACAGAACAGGAAATCAGTGGAACTTGGTTTGTCTTCAGAAGTTGTGGGTGCTCCATCGCTGGTGTTTTGGTCACCACACTATAAAAAAGATGTTGGGATTCTAGAAAAAGTGGAGAGAAGAGCAACCAGGATGATTAGGGGACTGCAGACTAAAACATACGATGAACAATTACAGGAACTGGGCATGGCAAGTCTAGTGAAGAGAAGGACCCGGGAAGACACATGATAGCAGTGTTCCAATATTTGAGAGGCTGTCAAGCTATTTTCCAAAGTACATGAAGGTCAGACAAGGAATAATGGATTGGAATTAAACTGTCTTTTTTGACAGTGAGAACAATCAACCAATGGAACAGCTGGCCTTCAGAAGTTGTAGGAGCTTCATCACTGGAGGCTTTCAAAAAGAGATCAGACTACCATTTGTCAGAAATGGTGTAGGGATTCCTGCTTGGGTGAGGGGTTGGACTAGATGACCTACAAGGTCCCTTCCAACTCTGTTAATCTGTATCTGGATATTTTTAAGAAGAGATCGGACAGTCACTTGTCTGAAATGAAATAGGGTCTCCTTCTTGAGCAGTGGATTGGATTAGAAGACCTCTGAGAACCTTTCCAACTCTGTTAGTCTATTATTCTCTTAGATGATCTTCAAGGTTCTTTGAAGATATTCTTAATGGTACCATTTTGCACTGTTATTCCAAGCTTTCCATATCCCTATTTAACAATCTCCTGAACAATTTTCTACTATTCTAAGTGAGCATGTTACCTTAATTTGAAAATCAAGACCATGATAAAATTTGAAGTTCACACCATGATTAAGCTACAGTGTAGAAAAAAGTGGGACCAGATCAGACATTATAAAACACAAGCAATGGTGCAAGGGGGAAAAACAGACTAATTTGAAAGTTACGAGAGAGGCTGGACTGGATAGGTGTTGGAAAAGAGATGATGTCAAACATGAAACTGTAAAAATCTGGAGATGACGGGTCATAAAAGAACAGCAATTCTTTTCCATCCACTTATTTCACACAAAAAATAGTTGAGAATGTTTCCTGCCTTCATTCTAAGTGGGCCACCATGACGCCAGACAATTTTATATTGTAAAATCAAAGGAAATGTAGCCCCATCTTTGTTTGCTGGTCTTGCTTCTAGAAATTAGGAAAAGTAAGCAGGAATAATGACAGCTTTGGTGAAAAGCACCCTCTCCTTTGGCACAGCATTAATCAACTATAAATATTAGGTTTATAGAACTTTATTTCTTTGGAGACACACAGCTATTGACTCTCTATGCTTTGTTCTCTACCCTGGGTAAAAATCATCCCTTTAAATTACTTTCTTTTGATGTGATAAACAATAACCAGAGAAGGTGGCAACAGGATGTAGCCAAGCGAACATCGTATGCCAATGCAAAGCTTTTGAACCATTCTGCTTCTCTGGAGAGATTAAGCAGTAGCGAAAGATGTTTATAAAGCACAATCATTCCATGGTTGGCACAAGTCAGACAAATCAGAGGGCAGATAATCCTGAAATCTATTTTAAAGAAAAGCTTCACAGCTTTGAGAAGATTCAAGTATTGCTACCTAGGACGTTTGCCACCACTTTTCAGCAGTTGAAGCCGTTCGTGATGGGAAAATCTGGGAAATACAGTCCCAAAACATTTGGAGGACATCCAATTTGGAAAATAGAACTACAGCACTATATGAAGTGTTTCATCTCAGCAGAACCTCTAGGAAAGTCAGAGAAAGACGAGAAGCTCCCTCTTGGCTAGTCCTGAAATGTACTTGAAGTCATGTTTTCAGTTAATTGGGAATCTTTCACTTGGATTAAATATTAGGCATTTAATCGCGGTGATCTCAGAAGGCAAAAAGAAACCAGTTCCAAGGAATGAAGCCAGTGAACCAACCAGACTGACTTTTTCACCGTGCTTTAATTTAAAAATAGATCTGTAATGAGAAAAAATTGTGACTAAATATTGCAGCGGTTTTTGGTCAGGCACTGTATATTATTACTTTCGCTTGTTCTTAAGAAACAACTATTAGCAAATAGATTTTTTTGTTTGTTGCTGTAAAGGTTTCTGACAAATTGAAGGATGACACAATATCTTGAGTGGGATTCAATACCAATTTAGCGAGTGCAGCCTCCAGCTTCTGTATGTCTTGAGAATGAGACTTCAGACAGCAATGGATTGTAAGAGATGAGTGTTTACATCTGAACGCTGAAATTGTTTTCAGAGTAGGCAAGGAGTCAGGAATTCACATATCAGGTGTTCATATCTTCTTCTTTTTTTAAAGTTTTTCCCCCTCATAAAATTGATTTTCACATTTCATTTCCACATATAAATCTTACACATCATAATACAATTTTTTCCCCACAATATCTTACCCCCCCTTTATATCATTAAGATCTTGTGCTTGACAGGTAAGAAATAGGTATTGTTGTACTTGCATGTATGTTTGGAAATTAATATTTGAATGAAAATGCATTAACATCTTTTACTCTATTCAGGAAGGTCCGAATATTTTCTCCTGCATGAACTATCATGCAGTTCACCCCAGTTCATCCCCTGTTGCAGATTTACTGGCAATGACATTAAAAGAAGCTTCACCAATTCCTGAACAAATGTTCAGTTGAAGTTAACTGGAAAGGCTATAGAAAGCACTTTGTAGCAATCTAGTGCTAGGCTGGGCAACTTTTTTTATAGCCACAAACCATTTTTTAACTATTGCTTTTTTGGATTGCAAGAAACTGTGTGTGGGGGGGTACAGTTGTGATTTCACTAGTCAAAACAAGGCTGGAATTTTTGGTCATTCTAGAAATATGTGTGGGATGTTAGGTTGAATGAAATATAGTTATTTTAGGAGGAAGTTTTAAACATCAGAGCAGCAAGACACAAGACAGAAAGAGAAACTGCTGAAACCAAGAAAGTTAAAAGAATATGATTATGAGTTAGCTTGTAATGAAGGTATAATTTCACCTTTTATCAAATGAACAAAGATTGTGTTGAACACTTAATGCTTAAAATACGCATAGTGTACATAAAATATGATCCACTTAATAAAGGCAAAATGTGACTATATGTTGGAATAAAATGCAGTATTTTGGTGTGTCAAGTAATCCTTTGACTATTTTCAAATTAGGGATGAGGGGAAATGTGTAGAAGGAATTTTGGAAATCTTTGACATGCTCTTGGCAACGACTTCAAGGCTTCGAGAGCTGAAATTGCAGCACAAAGAATATATCTGTGTCAAGGCAATGATTCTTCTCAATTCCAGTGAGTAGAAGTTTCAGTCATGTCAAGCTGTGCTTATTATTGAGACAAAAAGTTGGGTTGTGGTAGGAAAAATTTCAAAGGACACAAGAGCTGTTAAGATGAATGAAATAAAAACACCCAAAGTGGTTTTCCCTTCCTTATATTATAATGGTTTTATACCTAAGACCTAGATCACTACCATATATTGTGCCATTCTGTGTGATTGTGTGCATGCATCCAATTGTTGTCCTACTTGTTTCTATGGCATTCAGTTTGTATGTGCCAGATCAATGTTTCTCCACCACCTCTGGGGGCTATTAGCAATAGCAATAGCACTTAAGACTTATATGCCACTTTACAGCCTTCTCTAAGCGGTTTGCAGAGTCAGCATATTGCCCCCAACAATCTGGGTCCTCATTTTACCAACCTCAGAAGGATGGAAGGCTGAGTCAACCTGGTGAAATTCGATCTACCAAACTGCTGGCAGCCAGTGATCAGCAGAAGTAGCCTGCAGTACTGCACTCTAACCACTGAGCCACCACGGCTCTAGTTCTATTACCGTAACTAGAATTCTAAAATACCACCACCTGGAAAAGAGGCTACTTTGATGAGTTGATTCCTCAGAGGATCACCATATTTTTTCTAATATTCAGGCTGGACCCTCAAAAAAAAATCTGAATGTAAAGATTAATGAAAAGTATTCATTAAAACAGAGAGATGCTGTGTTCGTGTGAGATTTGAAACACTTCTGGATCTTTTTTGAATAAAGATCCATAATCTAACCATAAAACATAAATATATTTGGTTGATATATCATAGGGTTGATCTTTTAAATAGCATCACCTGAAGCAGACTCAGGACAAGATACAATTCAATGCTAAGTATGCACACACATAATTGTATATTTTTTTTCATAGTCTAAATCGCCACAATGAATGCAGAGGAATAAAAATACACAGAGAGGTATTACCTTTTTCCCTTCCTACCACAGTCCTGCAAAAAACTTACCCAGACTTTGTACTTGTTTCTGAATGACAATGCTATTTTAACATAGCATGCAATTAAGCGATCAGGTATTTGTGTCCTACTCCCTTCTAGATTTAAATACTATAAATGTTTTGCATGATGCTCTCTACAAAGACTTGAAAGTTCAGCAGTACTCTTTTCTCAATGCTCTGCCAAGACTGTGGTCTCTAATAGAATAGAATAGAATAGAATAGAATAGAATAGAATAGAATAGAATAGAATAGAATTCTTTATTGGCCAAGT
>JANHFT010001922.1:137929-162821 GCA_032467955.1 Pseudoxenodon macrops | reverse complement strand
TCTTCCTTTCTTCCTTCCCTAGCTGCCTTATCTCTTCCCGGGATGGTATTTAAGTTCCCTAGTATCTCTTTTTTATAATTTCACCATGTTAGGGATTATTTCTATGTAATATGCAAAAAAAAAAGCATGCTACTAAATTCTTAAATACTGAGAAAACAGATTTTACAGTTATGGGTTAGAAGCTTTTATTGCTGTGTATCAGATCATAATTTGTTTTCTTTCTTTATAATTTGTGCTATATAATTTTAGCACAAGTAAAATATTCAATAATCATCTGGCTTTCTGCAGAATGCATTATAACCTAAACGAGTTATTAAATATTACAAAACGTGTGCTATATAATTTTAACAGAAACAAAATACTCAATAATCTTCTGGCTTTCTGCAGAATATATCCTGAATGAGACATTAGTCAGCATGCTAATCCATAAATCATTAGCAAACTAATGAGTCATCCTCATAATACAGAGAAGCAAAATATAACAAAAACATTAGTACATACGTTGCAATTAGGCAGTTCAATTCTCACCAGGCTCCAGGTTGACTCATCCTTCCATCCTTCCGAGATGGGTAAAACGAAGACCCAGATTATTGGGGGCAATAGGCTGACTCTATAGAGAGGGTTGTAAAGCACTGTGAAACAGTATATAAATTTAAGTGCTATTGCTATTAAATGTTTTTATGTCTAATACTAAATAATTAAGTATTTAAGGAATTCTAATCATTCTACCAGTACTAGATGAAAAGCGATTCTTCTACTGGAAATTTGTCACCTTATTATTAAGCTACTACTCTACTACCAAGTATGAAATCATATCGAGTTCTATCAGATCTTCCCGGACCTCTTCAAGTAACCACTTTATTGTACCTGGGACAACTCGCCACAGCAAACTCACTGCAGTCAATTTGTCACAGACAATTCTGTGACCCAGCTGCTGTGGCCTAGAGGTGGAGTTCTTGCCTCACAATCAGGAGGTTGTGAGTTTGAACCTAGGTAGAGGCAGATGTAAGAGCTTCCTGCTTGGGCAGGGGGTTAGACTAGATGGCTAATCTGTTAATCTGCTAATCTAGATTAATCTGTTAAATTCGCTAGAGACTTCCCATCTGGCTGAGTCCCCACAGGTCTTAGGTCTGCTTCCCGCCCCACCAGGTCCCATATCTTGTGCCTCCTACCCTCCTACCCCAAAAATCAGGCCTGCCTTCACTTACCTTTTCCAAAGAACGTCTTCCGAAAGTAGAACTGGCTACTCAGAAGCCACCTGGTACTGACCAGGAATTGGGAGTCATTTTAGGAACAGTTGCAATTCTCAATTTCTCTCCCCCCCCCATTCAATCACTGCCATCCTCTGACAGGTTTCTTAAGGTTCAGACAGGTCTATCACAAAAGCGGAAACTTCTCTGGAAATTAGGCACTGAGCTATTTAAAGTTATTTAAGCCAACATTTTAAAATGAGCCCTGAAATAAACCATTAGTGAGCACAAAAGTTTCAGGGGACAAGGTGATGTGACCCCCCCCCCCAGTCCAATATGCAGCAGCACCACCGTAATGTTAATATTGTGGTTTTTGAGAAATGAAGTAAAAAAAAGAGGAACAAGGCAAAAAAGAATAATTAAAAGGCATAAATAACAAAGGAATTTACAAGCATCACAGAATTAAATACTGTAAGACTAAATTTATTATATAAAGATGTTCATGTTTCATTAATTAGGTTTATGTAGTTGAATATTCTTAACAACTGCAGAGTTTGGTTAAAATCCAATTTATCAATAACAATAATCAATACTATAAAAAAATAAAGAAATATGGTAATTTCTCATTAATCATGTGAGACAGGTTTATATTTAACAGATTGTTTAGAATAATCTTAGAATATTAAGATTCTATGTTAAGAGAAACTCAAATTTTGAATGTGGTACAAACCACATTTGTAAGGAATTATAAACCTAAAATCAATGGGTCTTACTCTCTGGACAATGTTCTTAGAACCAAGTCTTAATGTCAGTTCTATTAGATTTAGTAATTCATATTAGAGTAGGAGGGGATGAAGGCAACCAATTATGCTAAAATTTAGACCTATTATTAATTAAGATACAAACATATTTACAGTCATAATTGCTTAGTATTATAACAACAATTTATATCAGTTTGGACAAAATTGGATTCATTAAATCACTGATTTAGTGCAGAAAGCTAAAATATTATATATTAATTACAATCAAAAACTTATTTAAGGAATTATTATGATTCTTATCTCATTGGAGGCCTCCAAAGCATACAGTATGGTGAAAATATTCCTTTATGAAATAATTAGCACATAAGCAAGATAAGGAGGAATACTTTTTTGTGTATTGCATTAATTATGCAAATATGTGGTAAAAATCTCAGTTACTATGTGATTATGGGAGACATTGCTAACTGATTGTTTTCAAATGAATTCATAGTGTTAGAATTAAAGATAGAGCAACAATGATGCATTGGAGTATCTGTAAGAAATAACGCTTGCCTACACCAAGAACTGCTGAGACCGCAAAACAGGCAAAATAATAAAAAATGAAGATATCCCCACTCTCTTCCTCTACTTAGAGACAAAAAACAACAACAATGGTTGGATTTTTCAAAACGACAGAGAACTTAGATGGAAACCTGGAGAACTGAGCTTGAAAAAAGAATGGGTTTACCATCTCCTCAGCAGCTTATAATTGAGGTGCAATCTTCCCTCAAATGCTGGAGGAAGTCTATTAAATGGAGTAGAGGATACATTTGTTTCTGGAATCTTCCAATTCTGTTGCTGTCTAGCCAGAAATATTGCTCTGGGTTTGATTTGTGATTCTGAAGTCTCATTGTCTCATGTTATTATTTCCCTGTCCAAGTTAGGACGTTGCTTTTATTTCATACAGTACTTCAGGCTCTTCTTGAAGACCTCACATCTTTGTAAAATCTTCCTGTAATTGGTCATATCAACTCCGCCTCATCGTCTTATGGAGCAAAACAGCCCAGTCTTATGGTCTGCTGGAACATATTTTCTTTGATTTATGTTTTCAATGTTTTATGTTTTAAATCATTGATAAGCAGCTAATGATAACTGGGCATCTAGGTAATTTTTTTTCCAAGCACTGAATGGGTTTTAATAGGTAAAGTGTGATTTTTGTTAATCCCTTTTGAAAGTAGTCTATTTCCCAAGGAGAGATAGAAGAGATGATAATTGCCAAGATGTGCTATTATTGAAATTATTTCAGTTTTTGTTCTTTGGCTTCTAATGGCAAAGAGAGGCATCATGAGTAGTGGAGAATCCAATGACTGTTACACACTAGGGTTAAGAATGAGGTGTCCGGTAAGATAGTCCCTGACAGCCAAAATTATTAACCATCTCAAAGCAGGAAGTAAGGCCAGAGTCTGAATCTTCACAGAGTTATTGGTAGAAAGATGTCTAGCCTTTCAACATATGGGCTCAGTCATTTGCTATACCAGGGGTGTCAAACTCAAGTGCCGTGGGCTGGATCTGGTCCATGAGGTGCTTAGATCTGGCCCTCAGGCCTGCCCTGAAAGCAGCCTATGGTGCCTCTGCCAGCAAAAATGGAGCTCAGGAGGGCTGCTCGGTTTTCGGCCCACAATGGTCTCCTGCAACTATCTTGGGGGCAACTATCTTGGATCTTGGGGAGGCCACGCGTGGCCTGCCCAGGCTTCGTTTTCATCTGCGATGGCCTCCTGGAGCACTCTGTCAGTGAAAATGGAGCCCGGTGAGGACCAGGCTCAATTTTTGCTGGTAGAGGACTCTAGGACGTCATCATGGCCGAAAACGGAGCCTCAATGAGTGCTGTTGAGCTGGCCATGCCCCATCCTGGTAACGGTCCCCTGGCAACCCAAGGTCAAACACAACCCTGATGCAGCCCTCAATGAAATCCAGTTTGACACCTCTGTGCTATACCAATGTATTCCTTATATAGATTCTTCAAGTTTTTATTTTAAAAAAATAGCAGTTTGAATTAATTCTTTTATAGTGGCCTTGGGACAAATGAAAAAATTATTTAAGCCTCAAGCTATAAGAAATAATTCAGCTGTTGGAACTCTTATTTTCCTCTGCAACTCATCTCTTCAGACTAGTGTTTCTTAACCTTAACAACTTTAAAATGTGTGAACTTCAACTCCCAGTATTCTGGATGGGCAATTCTGGGAATTGAAGCCCACATATCTTCAAGTTGCCAAGTTTGAAAAATACTGCCTTGGCAGAGTCTTTTCCAATCTATAATTTCTCCTAAAATACACCTTTCTGTGCAATAATATGTTAGAATTGAAAATGGAATGGAATTACAATCCAAAAAAATATGTGTTTTTTATCAAGAATTTTGATGTAGTCTGTTTGGGCAATTGCAGAGGTGGGTTCCTATATCCTATCCAGTTCTATAGAATCAGTAGTAACTTGGCGATGACGTCATGGAGCCAGTCTTGTCAGTGGCTCTGTGGGCACCGCCATCTTGGATTTTGATTTTGCGCATGTGTAGAAGCTAGTTTTTGACTGCTGCGTGCATGCGCACACGCTTCACAGTACGCACACACACACACAGCATGACCCTGAGCGAATCGGCAGTAAAAATATCCAGAACCCACCCTGGACAATTGACAAACCAACCTATACACAAGTTGGCACTTATGTATAGGTTGGTTAACAAAATCAGTTGATTCTCAGCTTTGGAATTAGCACTTTATCAACAGAAAAAACATTAATCGACATGATTTTATATGATTAAAGTTTAACTTTTATAACCTGTGAGTGCCCACAGTCGCCTTATATGGGAGATGGGCAGCATAAAATTTAATCAATAAATACATTTAATAAATAAACTTTGTTAAGAATTAAGTCATTATTACAATTTTTATAGAGCTGTAATAATTACAGTGTTATTGTAATAATGTGAAATATTAACATTTTTCCTCTTTATAACTACACCAGTTAATTTATTAGTATTGTTACATTTTATTTTATCCTATTCATATTTTGAAAGGGAATTAATATTTGTTTTCTATATTTAGTTTTGTAGTTGTATCATTGCACACTTATTTTCTGCAAATGTTTATTTAAGTGATAATTTTTCCATAGAGAGTTAGTTGACTTACAATAACTTAAAGCATGTAAAGTAAATAGTGTTTTTTTTTAATGTCAAAGAAGAACTATAATAAAGAAATTCCAGGCTGGAAAGTAGTTAAGAAGTTTCAGGAGAAGAATCCAGAGGAGCTTCCTACAGAATGCTTTCAGGAGGACTTTGCATTATTTAAAATACTTTAGTGTTCAAAGTAACTGTTGAGTCCTTCTAAATTAAAACAAAGGGGATATTCTTTCTTTCTGAGGTAAACTGCCATAAAAAAAAGAAAGGCTTTTCTTCAACTGTGACTAAATTCCTAATTGGATTATAAAAACACACAAAATTACGAAGTTAAAAGAACTACAAATGTTCTTATTGTACCTTAGAAAAGCTGTTCAATTTGTTTAAGAAGAAAAACAGCGCCATCTAACGTCTTTTATCCAAAATATCAGCATATAACTTGTTTTAAGAGAGAAGTTTGGTACTTCTTGAGTAAAGTGTTCAGATGTACGGTACTTTATACACGGTATACATTATATATTTGTAATCTACATTAGAAATTGGCATCTTTATGAAGTGCACTGCATGAATTATGCATGCTGGGTATACTGGAACACAATGGCTTGAATCCATGCAGTGCACTTTCCTAGTAGTTAACTGAGAAACTCAGTGGATTGGACTCCCAGATCATTTTCAGAACCTATGTACAGAATTACTACAACAAAAATAAGGGTGAAAACATTGAATAAAACTTGGAAACATCAATGTCTGATATTAGTGGAATGTTTTTTTTAATTAACTATGATGAATTACCCAGAAATGAAACTGGAACCAGAAATGGACTGTTTGAAAGCACTTCTTCAGTTTTCTTTTCTTTTTAAAAGTTCAATGTATTTTTTTTTACAGATTTGCAGTTTTCGAACAGTTTCTCTTTATCCCTATCACCCTACTAAATAAAAGAAACTCTTGAGTGAAAATAAAATCAAATAATGTGGATGTGAGCTGCCATCTTGTGTTCATTTCATAGAATGCCATTTATATGGAGTATACAAAATTCATGTATTTTCTATTGCTATGCTAGAATTATTTCTCATTTTCCTTGACTGGCTAAGTCAATTAAATATGTACAATAAGCCTATGGAATTAAAGTGTAATTAATTAATTATTAAAGTCTGATTTTGTATTAATCTTTACTTGAAATAAAATGCAATCAAATATGCATTTTATATCAAGTAAAATTAATTTTAAGATTAAGAAAAAATGTAATGATGATATAGCAGAACAAATGACTGGACTTTTTTCTTTTCTTAACAGAATTGGCATTATTTTCTTGAACATTTGAGACTGATGTAACATATTTCAGAATCTCAATTATTATTTTTTATTATTTTATTTTATTTTATTTGTCAAGCATGTATTAGATAATAGATATAAGTATAAACATGATGATAAATACATGAGATGGATTCGAATAAAAGGGAACAATAGGACAGGGATGGTAGGCACGTTGGTGCGCTTATGCACGCCTCTTAAAGAACTCTTAGGAATGGGGTGAGATCAACAGTAGACAGTCTAAGGTTAAAGTTATGGGGGGGTTGAGGAAGAAACCACAGAGTCAGGTAGTGTATTCCAGGCATTGACCACTCTGTTGCTGAAGTTATATTTCCTGCAATCAAGTTTGGAGCGGTTTACCATAAGTTTGTATCTATTGTGTACTCGTGTATTGTTGTGGTTGAAGCTGAAGTAGTCATTGACAGGTAGGACATTGTCTTTAAATTTCTTTCATTTTATAGTTCATCTCTAAAGTATGTTGTGCTCTGTTCAAAACATGAACATTTTTAAAGCTCAGGTATCTGTTCTCGATCAGCTCAAACCACATGAAATTCCTGCACTACTTTTTTTCCAATTGATATATGGATTTTTGCAACCTAGTTCTGATAGCCCCAACTGTATACTTAAAAAAATTATTTTAAATATTTTTTAAGGTGAACCAAATACCATCTTCTCATTCTCCTGAACTTACTATTTATGGTATACAACTTATTAATATGGTATACAATCAGCCAGTTATTCGGACTGGATTTGGCATATTTATCCAACTATCAAGTCCTCAAGCAACTGTGATAGGCAGATGTGGATGTTTGATGGTGTTAAAGATATCCTTGCAGGATGTAAATTTCCAACTAAATCTGCCTTTTGCAATTGACAGGTGTTGTTGTTGTTATTATTATCATATTATTATACTTCATTCATTAAAGATGAACTTAATCAACTGAACATTTAAAAAATGTATCACAAATATTATTAACTGGCACCGATGGTTACTGCCAGCATCCTAGGTATCAACCAAGTATTTTCTTAAAATACTGTATACTTAAAATATTGTATTATTAATTGTTGCTATTGTTGCTATTGCTGTTGCTGTTGCTGTTATTATTATTATTATTATTATTATTATTATTAGGGAAGGCTGGTGGGCAGATCAATAGTGCTTACTCTCTGTTAAAGAGAAAAACAGGATTATACTATAGTTGTTATTATTCCTATATATTTGACTAAGCTTCAGGATTTCAATCAAACCTATAACCATTTCTCAGGTATTAAGTTCTGCTAAATTCGACAGGGCTTTCCTATGAGTAGGAACGCAGTTCCTTGCCCAATAAGCCTCCCTTTAGCTGTTTTATTTCCCCACTGAAATCAGGGGGAAATCAAAACAAGATCGCCTTGAGTGACATCACGCCTGATTCTTCACTATTTCCCAAAGCGACTTTCTGCACAGTTTTGCACCGTGAGCAAATTCTCCATCAATCGCTCCACGGCGGCCGCTTAGGAATACATTGCAATATAACGCCGCCCTCTTCCCCCCAAAGCCAACAGCGTCTTTAGCTTGCCCTCGGAAGGGCGTGGCAAAAAAAAAAATGAAGGGAAGGAAATAGGGATTGGAAAAGGGAGGAGCCCATCAAGCCGTTCGGCCAATGCGAGAGGCGAACGCAGTAAGGAAGGCGGGTATCCGGAAGAGAGAGAGAAAAAAGTAATCAGCTGTAAATCTTCCCTTCCGCTTGGAAGGGACGGGGAGTGACAGCTGGCAACCATGTTTCAGTTTTTGGTAAGACTTTGGCGAAGGGAGGGACGGGACGGTTGAGGGGAGCGCTGCAAAAAGGAGAATTTTTAGGTGGCGACGCCCGGCCGTGTTTGGGTGGTTTGGAAAGCGATGCGGGATCGAGTCTCAGTAGCGCCCAAACGGGAATGCTCCAGGGACTGGAACTTTAAAAAAAAGCACAAAAACTTTCCTTATTTTTGATTTTGTTTTGTTTTTGGGATCTGCCCAGCAAGAAAGAAACAAACAAACAAAAAAACCACCTGGGAGAGTCGGGGCAATTTATTTAAAGATAGCCTTTCACCTTCCAGCAGTTAGAACTACAGATAGTTGCTGGCATTACTAGTCCTTCTTGTCAGATGTAATTAAGTCAACCTCCTGAAAATTGATGCGCTTTAGGGATGCTGGACTTTAAATCCTATAAGCTTTGTGGTGTTTCTTGAGCTTAACTTCCATGCAAATCTTAACTGTGGAGCTTCTTTCCAAGGATGGGTTGCAAGCTTGGGTTGTAAGCAAGAAAATTCCCCCTAGCTGCACCTTCAATTCCTCTATATTCTGTATATGTTTCTACTCTTTTGAAGAAAAAGTGCAATCCTCCTACAAACTTTTCCCAAACTTTTCTTTGAAATCTCCAATGATGGACCAACCGCAATTTCAGGAAGCGGGTTCTTCCACTGCTTAATAGCTTGCACAGTTGGGAAATTCATCCTTATTTCAAATTTGGGTCTCTTTCTGTTAAGCTTCCATCCATTGGTTCTTGTCTTAGTCTTGGAGAGGAAACCAACACTTTTTATTCTGTGACATCCCTTCATGTATTAGAAGATTGATGTCATTGTCTCTCAGCCTTCTCTTCTCTAGACTAAACTAATCATTCATCATAGAATGTAATATCCAAGCTCTTTATTTTGTTTGTTGCTCTTCTCTACTCTACACACAGTTCTTCAGTATCCTTGTGTTATTACTGTGAGCATAACTAGACATAGTGGTTTAGGGGTGGCTTGACCAAAATAACCCAGAAGAGTATAGTCACTTTCTGTAATCATAACACCGTTTTTGTGGATGCAGCCCAAATCTTTGTTGACTTTTTTGGCCGCTGCGACACATTGCTGGTTCATTTTCATCTCAGATCTTTTTTGGTAGTACTATTGTGAAATCCAGGTAACACTTATTCATGCATCTGGTTTTTCCTGCCCAAGTTTAGAATAACTTAGAAGCTTGGGAAGGCAAACTTCTACCATCATCCTGCATAATCGATGGTTCTTGATGTTCTGTAAAAAAAAATGATATTTGCACCTTTTTAAATGGCTTTTGATTCTATGAAATTCAGATTGTATGAAACATAATGTGCTAAACTATTGTTTAAAGTACAATGACTGGATCTACCTGTAGTAGTAAGTCATTATAATTGCTTAACAATATATAGTAATAATAGTAATTATTATTACTATATTGTTAATATTAGTAATAATAATAATATAGAAATATAACAAATAAATAATACATTTTCCAAAAGATCATAATCAGATCAGATGCTTGTATAAATTATTGAGATCTACATAATAAGGTTGATGTAAACAAATCTTGTAATAGTAATAGTATTTTTAATCTGCCTTTTAAATATGAATTCTTATTTTAAGAAGTGTGCAGTTAATCAGGATTGTGGCTAATATTTCTTTTCTCTATTTCCCTGGGGATGATATAATTAAAACTAGCTTTTGAAATAAATGCTATACAATTCCGCTGGATTTATTTTTAATAATATGTATATAAGATATGAATTGGGCATAAAATCCATATCAAAATACAATTAGAATTAGAATACACAGTGCCAACTACACTGAAATTCCCCTGGGGCAAGGTCTAGATACGTGAACTTTAGTTCCCAGAATTCCTCAGTCAGCCTGGTCATGGCTGAGAATTCACAAAATTGAATTTCATGCATCTGGAAAGTGCCCATGTTGTAAAACATGGGGGTAGAGCATTTTATTTTTATAATTTTTTAAGAAGAGATTGGACAGCCACTTGTCTGAAATGGTATAGACTGGAGTCTCCTGTTTGAGCAGAGGAGGGTTAGACTAGAAGACCTCCAAGATCCCTCCCATCTCTGATATTGTGTTATCATCAGTGTCTGTAAATTTTTGCAGACTCTAGTCTATAATCAAATTTCCCAGCTGGTTCTGGAATTTTAGCATTGAGAATAGTTTGTCTTTCCATTCCCAAGAAGCCAGCCAAACTGGGACAAACTTTGAGGAGCTGAAAGAAGCTGAACTATTTCATGATAAATTAATAGAAAGGGGGAGTGTGAAATTACATGGCAGAATAATAGAAATAAATAGGAAGTGGGAATACAGATCAGAGACAAAGAAAATTCTTGTGTCTTCAGAGTACAATGGATATAAGAATGTGTGTCTTATTGTCGGAGCCAATTAAATAGGAGGCCCTGTTGTTCTCATATGGAATTTTGAGGTCTGTCTTGCATTTTTGTGTAAAAACTGATCCCATTGCAAAATTCCAGAAAGCATGTCAAAAAAATACGAGTGCAGTCAAGTTTTCCATCCACCACTTGATGGAACAATTCCAGTGTGTATTTTATACTTTCAACCTAAAGCAAGAGAGCCAAGTTTGCTGTAACAGGAACAAACTGGACTTATTGGAGAAGTAAAATACTTATTTCTAGAAACATTTCAGTATCCATTCTGAAAACAGTAGTATGGTACATGTGATGAGGAGGAATGGTCAGGGTTGAGTTTCAGAGAGAAATATGAGAAATCTCAAAATCAAACATGATTTTTCAGAATTAAAAGATGATGCTGCTACTGCAAATCTCTGTGTTTGCATGTTCTTTGCATGTCCCCCAAAAAAAGTCATAAAATATTTCTCATTTAATTAGTCTATAAATTATTCAAAGTGTATCTTTTCCCCACTCTGGATGGAAGAAGATGGTGATTCTATCTGATTCCCTGAGATTCTGCCCGGACGTTCCGATTACTATGAATATTTCCATGAGTCAGTCTTGTGCATATTGCCTTCCGCAATATGGTTGTGTATCAGCACATGAATGGAATGACAGCATCATGGGGATCCTTGCTCAGTGGTCGAGTTTCCTGTTAGCTTCCATAGTCAGTCTTTGGAAAAGTGATTGGAGAAATAAGTGTTCTTAAGTTTCTGGAAAACTTTAAGAAGAAACTTTTTAAGTTTCTGGAAAACTTAAGTTTCATTAGCATAGTAACTAATGCTTTATTGGAGAACAGTGTGTGTATAGATATATTATTTTATTTTTATCCTTCCTTTAAAATCCTAATAAGTAACTCAAGGCAACAAACCTGCATAATACTACCCGTGTTTCCCCGAACATAAGACAGGGTCTTATTTTCTTTTGACCCCTGAAATAAGTGCCTGGCCTTATTTTCAGGGAAGTCTTATTATTTTTGAGGTGCAGGAGGTGGTGAGCGTGGTGAGCTCATGGCTGCTGCTATGTTTCAGGGGGGCTTATTTTTGGGGATGGCTTATTTTAGCATGTGTGTTCAAAAGCCTGATTGGGCTTATTATATGGGGAGGTCTTATTTTCAGGGAAACAGGGTACTTTCTCCTTTTCCTCCATCACAACAACGTGTGAGGTAGGTTGGGCTAAGAGAGAGAGAGTCCCAGTCAACTAGCACAGTGATTCCCAACCTTTACGGCCTGGTGGCCTGAGTGGGGGGCAGAGAGGGGAACCGGCCAGCTCAAGCAAGTAAAGCTGCGTATATGCGCACTGACCCACCACTCGTACAAGTCGAGCTGCATGCATCTACGCTAGCCCACCAGTTGTGCAAGTTGAGCTGCACGCACGCACGCATGCACCAGCCAGCCACTTGTGCGTCCTAGTTCCGAACATGCCATGGCTGGTAGTGGGCCACAATCTGGGGCTTGGGGACCCCTGACCTAGCAGACTTTCATGCCCTCTATATCATTCGTATAGCTTCTTATATTTAGATACCTTGTTATATATGCCCTGTAGGTAGTTTTCTATATTATGTGGGTG
Source organism: Pseudoxenodon macrops (assembly GCA_032467955.1). Taxonomy (NCBI): domain Eukaryota; kingdom Metazoa; phylum Chordata; class Lepidosauria; order Squamata; family Pseudoxenodontidae; genus Pseudoxenodon; species Pseudoxenodon macrops. The sequence continues at coordinate 150,625 of JANHFT010001922.1, read as the reverse complement.
ACTTGAAGCCCAGATATTTTGCTTCATAGTGATGTTTGAAGATACTTTGAACAATTTGTGAAATAGTCCTTGGGGAGGAGTCATACAGATGCAAAATACAAATTGTGTCAGATGTTGTAAAATTAAGGTAAGAGTACCATAAAGGTAACTATCCTGCCCAAATTAATTCAGATACAACGAACTTTGCTATTATTTCAAGGAGATATCTAGATGAAAAATCTGTCCGTTGCAGTGGTCTATCAAAATAGGATTTGTTAGATCAAGATTTTACTGCCATAGCAACCACATAGCTAGACAAATTGGACTGGACTTCAGGTGCTTGGGGAGAAAATTGTGTTTTCTAAATCTTCCCCATTTCCAAGAAAGTAAAGAAAACGTAGGCTTCAAAGTTTATACTACCTGAGACTTCTCAGGAAGCAACAACTGAATGAAAAGCTGCTGGTGGCCTTCTACTGCTGCACCATAGATAGTATTTTAATGTACTGCATCTGTGTATGGTTTGTCAGTTGCACGGTGACAGATAGGACAGCACTCCAGAGGGTCAACGTCATTGCCTAGAGGTTGCCCTCTCCCCTCTTTGGAAGAGCTGTATAGCTCCCGCTGCCTTAAGAAAGTTCAAAACATTCTTAAAAATCCATCTCATCCTGGGCAGCCTTCTTTTTTTGAACTATTACCATTTGGCAGACGGTACAGGACAATAAAAACAAGGACAAAAAGGCTGAAAAACAGCTTCTATTCCAGAGCAGTAACTATATTGAATTCCACGATATAGTGCAATATCTGGTTTTCAATTTAAATTATACAGAATGTAAAGGATGTATGTTCGTGTTTTTATTTTTATAGTTATAATGTACACTGAAGACGGCATTTAATTTCGTTGTACCACGTGCAATGACAATAAAGTAAACTAAACTAAAGCAGCTTTCCTCAACCTGGAACCAGCTATAGTCAATGGGGTCCAACATGTCTAGGGAATATTATTGGGGAAGGCCAAATTAAATGAAGAATAAAAATTCAGGATTAGTGCTTCTCCAGATGAGGTTATGAAAATTAATATCACATTGTACATTATTTTAAATGGGTTTTCTTCACTTTTTTTTTTTTGAGCACCACATCTACTATATTGTACGGGAAATGAGATGTGAATGGCATACAATGACAGACTTTTGAAAACAATCATAATTTTAATGCTCATATTTTTAATAGCTCTTTCTATGCTTGGTTGTCAGTAAAACCTGCAGGTCATTCATGACTGAAGCAGAGATTCTTAAGTGCTAAAAGCAATTAACCTCCAGACATTGGGCTGTTATATTAATGTTTCACTACTCTTTCAGTGTTATGAGATTTGAAGACTTCATTACCCAGATGGAAACCATTTAAGAAGTGCACATCTAAATTAGTCCAAAACTCTTGTTTTTGGAAAATAAATGAATAAAATTGGATAAATCTGTATGCAGAAATAATAATAAGTCACCACAAATTGACAGCAGTACGGCCTACTGGACTGCACTGTGGAGCTACGTTAAGCACAGTTTTTTTTTTAATGTGGTTCAGAGTTTAGTATGCATGGTCATTCACCAACATTTAATCTGTTAGTCTAACTACTCTCCCATTTGGTTTTTCCATGGGATCTTGAAATGCCCATGAAGTTACTTAGTGAAACTCCTGCTCTGTTTCTTTTGACACAATTCTTGTGATTATTATTATTTTTTTTCATCTAGGAATTTAGTTACCTGTGTATTATTTTGCTACAGTTTATAAAAGTAAAGGTTCCCCTCGCACATATGTGCTAGTCGTTCTCGACTCTATGGGGCGGTGCTCATATCTGTTTTAAAGCTGAAGAGCCAGCGCTGTCCATGTCCGTGGTCATGTGGCTGGCATGACTAAATGCTGAAGGCGCAAGGAACGCTATTACCTTCCCACCAAAGGTGGTCCCTATTTTTCTACTTGCAATTTTCATGTGCTTTCGAACTGCTAGGTTGGCAGAAGCTGGAACAAGTAACGGGAGCTCACTCCGTTATGCGGCGCTAGGGATTCGAACCGCTGAACTGTCGACCTTTCGATCGACAAGCTCAGCATCTTAGCCACTGAGCCACCGCATCCCTTAGGGTTTATATGCTGCTCCAATTAAAGTGGCCCAGTATGCATCAATATAAAAGGGAATGTATGTACTTTGGAAGCAGTTGATCTCTTTCTAATGCCCCCTTGATCATGCTATGGCATGATTTTTTATATAGAATCATAGACTCGTAGGACTGGAAAGGACTATGGAGGTCTTCTAGTCCAATCCCCTGTGGAGGCCACTTAGCTCCCTCTCATAGATATTACTGTTGAGCCAAGTACCACTTATTCTGTACCAGTGCATTTGGTTCCTCCTGCCTATGTGCAGATCTCACTTTTCTTACCACTGAACTGCATCTTTTGGATAGGGCCCAATGCTCAAGTCTGTCAAGATCCTTCTGACTCTCGAGTCTCTCTTACAAAGTGTTAGCGTTCCTCCCTACGCAGTTTGGTGTCATCTGCAAACTTGATGAGTGCTACGTCAGTCCCCTCATCTGGGTCATTCATGAAGATGTTGAAGAGCGTTGGGCCCAAGACAAAACCTTGAGGTACCCAGCTGCAATTCTTCCCTCCACATAGAAGTGTGTTGGTGGGAGGGGAGCAAAATCAAGGTGTAAAACAAGTGTATTGCCTCTGCAGTGTAGGTTTTTTTTTTGCCTGTTAAAAATCTTACAGACTTTTAAAATCTTACAGTTCCCCTCCCCCTCACCAAGCCCTTGACATTCCTTCTGTGGTTCTGAGAGGTCCCAGTGTCTTTTAATTACTGGGCCATGGTCTATTCGGAACTGGGCTGTGCGAGAGGCGGGCTGACGTGCATGTGCATACGCAGCTCAACTCATGCAAGCAGCAGGCTGGCGCATATACATGTGCACGTATGTGCATGCTCATGTGCGCTGACCCACCACTTGCATGAGTTCAGCTGTGCACACACGTGTGTTCACTGCCCCACCGTTTGTGCGGCCCAGTTCCCCTCTTTCTCTCCCAGCCAGGCCACCAAGCCTGAAAGCCTGTTTTAAAGTAAGTGTATGTTCTAGCCACAAAAAAGTTACCCACTTATCACATCCCTCTACGGTTTGTCATTTTGATATTATCAAGTAGAGAAGTAGAAAAAGCCATGAGAAAGTGCTGACAGCTAAATAAGTGGCAATTATGCCAGTGAAAAAGGAAGTTCCCTTCCCTTGTCTTTTTCTCTCACACCTGCTACTAGGAATATGCTATCTGAGGTCTTCCCAAATCCTGGCCTGGTTGTTTCCACAATTCCAATGTTTAAATTGCAAATGATGAATAGAGGAATTATTTGTATGTCGTTTACATGGAATTAGCCAAACGGTGGAAACCGTTTGGCAAAAACATTAGCTAAAAACACGATAAACACTTTAATGAAAATCAGGTTTTGGCCTGAAATTGGCAAAACATTTGTTTTAAAAGATAGAATGGAAAACTAATTGCATTTTTCAATTACATTTCATGTGTGGTGGGAAAGAGAAGTAAAATCCTCAGTGTTATCCTTTTTGTTCTTTTTCTCCAGCTCGGTTTTGCAGTTGGCAATGTAGTTGGAATGTATTTGGCCCAGAACTATGATGTAAGTATTTTTGCTGCTTTTGAAATTATGTTAAGACTTGGAATTTGTGAGCAATGCAGAGCCTGTCAAACACCAGATGATTCTGATCTCCAGTTCCCATTTTTTCTAGACTGCAATAGCATTTAGACTTATATACCGTTTCACAGTGTTTTACAGCCCTCTGTACAGTAAGTGATTTACAGAGTCAGCATATTGTTCCAACAATTTGAACCCTCATTTTACCCACCTCGGAACGATGGAAGGTTGAGTCAACTTGAGCCTGGTGAGATTTGAACTTCCAAATTGCAGGCAGCCAGCAGTCAACAGAAATAGTCTGCAGTACTGCATTCTAACCACTGTTTCACCACGGCTTATGCAGTGGTCAAAAGTATAAAAGATGATGGGACTTGTTGACTTGCAATATCTGAAAGGCTATTGATTTCCTATTTTTCTATGTAACCACAATTCAATAGCTTTAGATTTGTGTAATAAAGATATCAGTTTTACATTCCTCCATCCATACCTTCATTTCATTCTGTTTCCACATTAATCTCTTCTTACTTATGTGTCATGAAATATTTGTGATATATTTTGACACTTTTCCATTGAAACCTGCATTATAAGTTTTAGAATGCTATTTTTTCCTTAAGTGTTTGTCCCAGAAGGCACCAAAATTTGTCCATTGTTCCATGGTTACTAATTCTAACTGCAAAGCTTGGAATGCAGAAATTAAATAAACCAATCTCTGGTCAGTCTTGCAAAGTATGGTGCAGACTAGAATATAGAAGAATATTCTTTCCCATATATTGTATATCATGGACCCAGATATTATCTTGAATTGACTCTGTAAACTGCAATGATTCTTATATTCCTTTATATGTTTATAGGTTCCAAACATTGCAAAAAAGATTGAAGACATCAAGAGAGACGTAGAAGCTAAGAAGAAGCCTCCAAATGATAAATGATGCTGATTTAGGCATCCTACTTTTCAACATAGATGGTTTATTTTAACCATCCAGATGTCAAAACTTTATTGGCTTTAATGAATGCTTCTAGGTCTGACCTCAGAAGGCCTTAAAAAGCATTCAAGCTTAGTGTTATTATATCCACGTGGCCTCCTTGCACTTGACTTTTTTCCAAAGAAAAAAAATCCCATATATATACAAACTGGACTTTTGTTCTCAGTGTACTGCTTCAGTAATACTTTATATTTAGTAATATCAAGAGTCAGGAACAGAACGAAGATATGCCATTCATTATTCCAATCTAAAAAAATCTAACTCTACAAATATTGGTATCTATTTGTAAGAATACCAAACGTCTGATAAAAATACCAGTCCTGTTGCTGAAATAGGACCTTTCTATTTTATTGTTGGGCATTCCGGCAACATGTATAGTCTGCATATAGTCAGTAAATTGAATGTCAAAATGTTGAGCAGTCCATAGAGGTACGATAGCCAATATGCTTCATCCATTGTTTGTAAAAAAAAAGTTTTAAAAAATTAAAATTTGAATAACTGAAATGAATTGTTGCAATGTATCAACAAAAATGTACTCATCTTCCAATTCTTAGTTGGTATTTTTGTTTATAATGTTTTTAAAGGTTTAAAACAGTCTGGTATAACTAGGAATTGATGGAGTCCTTGCACTTGCATTCTGATGATGAATGCAAATTTACTGGCTTGAATTTTTACTGTCTTGTATCTGTTGTAGCCCTTTCTTGAAACAAAAAAAGATGCATGTATTTAAAGATGGTAACCGTCATTAGAAACACTTAAGAAGAGGCTGGACAATCATTGCAGATATTGCATTGCTTATGTAGGGGTAAGCATATCTATTGCAGGCCCCCTCTAAACATTTTTGTATCCTACTCTGACTGATCACTCTATTAAATGTTAACGGAAATGCTGAAAATTGGCAGTATGAAACAGGGTTAGTGTGATTTTAAAACTATCCCAAATTCAAGTCTCCTACTCTACCAAAACCCTTCCTTACCACAAATATCAAAGTTTAAGTTTTGGCTTCCTAAGGTTGAATAATGGACTAGATAATATGCTTGTGGCCAGATTAACGTGGAACCTAGAATTCTAGTTTTGTGTCATATGCTAAATGGATTACCTATATATTTACATGAGAATTACTTGAATTTACTATTTTATTCATTTGTTAAACAATGCTCCTATGCTAGGTTGAGCATGGCTTTATGGATTACCATGTGCATTCTGGAATGTGTGTATTATAACAATAAATAAATACTCATTGTGAGAAATTTCAGCTTTTAAAAGGTGTCCAATTGACAGTGATGTTATTGAGAACCTTTTCCCCTTGGCTTGACTTTTAGTTCTCTGTGTGGAATTATATTCATCATATCAAACTTGATGGGACTTTTAGGATCGCAATAACAAAGATTCTCTTTGTATTATCATTTGTGAGACCTTGAACTATCACATATAGATGCCGTGTTAGGGTATCGTTATCAATTGCCTTTTCTACAGAATACAAAGCATTTGGGTAAAATTGCTTGATTTCTCAACTAATCTAATTTCATTTAAAAAATTCTCTCTTTCAGAATCTTGTCTACATAGGTAGAGGGAAAAGTGGACTGTTGTCCCAATTAATGCAGATTTTCAGAAAGGAAAACTCTGAGAGATCAGTGCTAATTTTACATGAAGCAGCATGAAATTATTTCTCTAGATTGCATATTTGTTACCATTAAATCAATGGAACTATTGCTTTTATGTCATGGTCTGCAGAGTTCAGCTTTATAATTCTGGCCATCTTCTGAAATTTATAAAAAGGATTTTGAAGAATTGCAAAATTCTTTCTCATGTCTACAAAGTACGAAGGTTCAAACAGTACACATGATGGTACCAAATAAAATCTGGTTATTCACTTCCACTGAGAGTTGCCAGTTTTTCTTTGAAATACATTCTTTCAGTCCCACTTAGCCAACACAATTTCTAGGACAGTTTTCCTGTGCAACTTACGGAAGAAATACAACAGACTTGAATACTAGGTTTAGAATAAAAGTATGGGTTGTACATGAAATATTTTAATAAATTAGTGTGTTACCTATCAGTATATTTTGTGAATTGTACACAGGTTATATTATAAGAAAAGATGAAGTAGATAAATGTTTTTCAACCTCAGCAACTTTAAGATATGTCGATTTCGACTCCCAGAATTCCCCACTCAGCATGTGAAGTTGAGAAACACTGAAGTAAATAAGCAAAAGTCCTTGTCTTATTCAAGGAAGTAATCATGGTGCATATTTTACATCCATTTGACAATCTACCTGTCTGTCCAGGAATAAGCATATGCAAACTTTGTAAATATATATGGAGTTTGTGGAATAAAGGAATTCAGCTTAGAGTAGCAGTTGGTTAATTTCATACCTGTTAAACCATAATGTTTACGTCTTTGAATTTTGAATTTGAAGGTAAGAATTAAGGAACAAGGATTCAGCTTTTTCTGGACTATATGCAGACTTATTGTTCATTTGATGTGATTGGAACTAGAAAACTCACATATTTTGGGCATGTGATACAAGAAGATAAATATGTTTAGGAATGTTGAGGAAAGGAGAAGAAGAAAGAGAAGGCAACAAATAACATGGATTTGATTATATCTAAATTACTGCTACGTCCGTAGAAAAGCAAAATTCTCACTGGAGAAAGATCAATGTGGCAATTCCTGCTATCAAAAGCATTGAACACCAGTTGATCACATCAGAATAATTTTATATTCATAGGCTCTCAAAACAATCAAATACCATAGCAAAAAAAAAAAGGATTTTCCTTATAAGAGTTAATATATTTGGACCCAAATATTGGCATTTGTGTATGTATCTGTTGCTAGACTTGTGTAACAAATTTTAATTTGTGAAATTTAAACTGGTATCTATCCATATAATTTTTCAATAATCAAATCAAGTGTCCTAATTACGCAAGAAAGTTTTATTTTGTTCCTTTTTCATTTGCAAATTGTTTCCATTATGAAACATATTTATTTCTAATCACTCATTTTAATAACCATAAGGTATTTATTTTTTATTCTCTATTATTTCCAAATAATATGCAATACAACTGTTGCTGTGTATATTATGGCTGGGTTTATACAATATACTGAACAATGTCCTGCTAAATTTTATTTTGTTAAATTGGCTGGGTTCATGCATCCTTTATTATTTCAATTTATGATGAAGGACATAATAAAGGAAATACTAATCAAGTCTATATTGAATACATGTGTTGAAAAGGATACACCACTGGCTTCCACATCACTCATCAGGAGAGTTGTTTTATTGCTGTTGTTTAACTATTGTTATTATTCTGATTAGTTCTCATTTTGGGATAAAGGACAGGTAATGATAATGTTACCAGTAATATTATATTTTTTTCAGCCCTGACTCATTTTTATCTATAATCAATTCTAAATAGGATATAAGTTTGCCGTTAAAAGACATTAGTGATATTCTTTGCCTACATTCAGGTCTTCAGTAAAGCTAACATTTAATTTCTTTTAATTTCTTATTATTAGAGAACGAACAGCCTTTTCATGTTAAGAGAATGTTGTGGAAACTCTACAGCCCAACAACACACATATACTTTAGATTAATTCATAAATTAGATTTGATGGGAATCACTTGCTCACAATTTTTTTTCAAGTTCTTTCCTATATCAAGCAAATCAAATACATAACCAGGGTGTAAGGATGGGCAAAGTTTGACAAATTTACTTGTACCTGCTGTCACTGGAGAAAGTTGAAGAAAGAATGGATCCTATGTTATATCTAGCCATGCCCTATTATGTGTGATTCGGATTTATTTCTTGCCTGTTCCTCCTTTTCCTTCAAATAATCAAATCCTTTTTAGAAATGATCGTGAAAACTAGGGGTTTGTACAATTCATCTAAAAAAAATGCGCAGCTGATGGGGATCTGAATTTGTATCTTGCCAACATTTGGTCAATATTCCAAACATTGCAGCAGATTGTCATGTTGTTGGGAGTTGTGTGAGAAGCAATTATAGATACAACTAGCTCAGGTGCTACTGCAGTAAACCATCAAATATACTTTTGTGAGTTACAATGATCCCCTCAGCTCTATACCTGAAAGATACTGATACAAATTTAGTTAATATAATAAATAATAGCTACTGTTCAGCAGAAGTCACTGAAGTTCACCTATAGGTTATATCAGAAAAGCACAGCTGGCAATCAACTTTTGGGGGGAGGCAAGATACCTTTTATAGTTACAGATTTCACCCTTGAAGGTTGCAGGAGAATTGTCTAATGACAACATCACTAGAGAGAAAGGGATGAAAAATTGTATATATTTTTTCCCCTGGTGAGAGGAAATTTATTTTTAAGGTCAAAATTGATGTTTTGGTCCAGACGAAGGTTTCTCGCATGAGTTTTGTAACTTTATAGTGCAAAATAAAAGCAGGGCATTTATTTATAGGTGGGTTTTGCCACCTATATGGAGATCGTCCTCCTGGTGGAAATACCTAGAAGAGGACATTTGCTTAGCCAGACAAATTAAACCTATCAATCAGACTGGGGACAGATGTTGTAACCAGATAACCCTCATATCCCTGGAGAAAAAGCCTTTTGCCATTCTGTTCCTCTTTAGGAAAAGCGTGGCTACCTTAAAAAAGAAGCAGACCAAAAAATAAGATATAGGAAAGGGAAAATGTGTTTGGACATCCCTGCTTCAATTTCTACACACCACAAGAATATTAACACTTTTAGAGTTTGCTTTATTACCAAGCAATTTCTGCAACAGAAACATTTGCAATGGGAACAAAAGATGGTTATTACTTTTTTTAATGGGGGAAAAAAACCAACCCAAAGGCAATCAGGATATAATTATTACAGGTTATGTATCATCTGTAATAGGATAAGAATACAGCAGCATTATGAAAATAATAAGTCTATTGTGAAGGCACTTAGTTGCAGAATAAATCTGTAGGAATTCGAGCTGTCCGGTCACATGATCTTTCCGCGAGAACATGCCTGATCCTTCCGGAACTCAGCAAAGTCACACTGGCATATTTGTGTCAATCTTGTCCATAGTCTGCAATTCCAGCAAGTAAAAGCAATGCTTCCTGCAAAAAACCTTTCCATGAGGCAACCACAATCTGCCTTAAACCTTGTTACCCTGAAATGTTTCGTCATGGGGCATCATTTAGATTTAGAATGACTGAGCTGGAAGGGACCTTGGAGATCTTCTAGTCCAGCCCCCTGCTCAAGCAAAAGAACCTATGTCCCTGATGGCGAACCTATGGCACATGTGCCCGAAGTGGCATGCAGAGCCATGTCATCTGGCACGCACGGCCTCGCCCGTTGCGCTTCAGGGTTTCTGGAACTCATGCACGTGCGATGATCAGCTGGTCTTCACACGCGCAGCAGTGCCAGAAACTGGAAGAGCTGGTCTTCTGGTTTCCATGTGCACATGCACTCTGGCCAGCTGATTGTTACGCTTGCATGCACACCAGAAACTAGAAGAGGAGCTGCGCATGCATATGCCGGAAACCAGAAGTTCCAATTCCCGGTGCGCGCATGTGCACTGGGAAGTTCCTCTTCCCGGTTGTGTCTCTGACGAGTCTGTGTGCGTAATGTGCACACATGCGCATGCTTACGCTCTCCTTTTGGCACTTGATGCCGAAAAGGTTCGCCATCACTGACCTATACTATTTCAGATCAGTGATTGTCTAGACTCTTCTTGAAAACCTCCAGTGATGGAGCACCCACTATTTCTGGAGGAAAGCTGTTCCACTGGTTAATTGTCCTCATTGTTAGGAAATTTCTCCTTAATTCCAGGTTGCTTCTCTCTTTGATTAGTGTCCAACCATTGTTTCAATGGTTGGACACTAATCAACCATTGTTTCATTGTCCTGCCCTCTGGGGCTATGGAGAATAGTTTTCTGCACAAGAGTTTCCCCTGTTCTTGTTCTAAACTGTATGCAGAATTTCATAGAAAGGTAAAATTGCAGGTACATTTGCATTTATTAGGAGTTCTCTGAAAGTTATTAATAGATTCTTAGCTGAGGCCAGTGCTAACAATGCCTCCTTCTCTTCAAGCTATTTCTCAGAGCTAAATGAGGATTAAGGAGCTTAAGTGCTTGTATTTACAGCTAACCATAAATGCAGATGCTTTTAAATCCTTCCTACACTTATCAGTGGCATATTTCAGCACAGGAAACATTCCTGTTCCCCCAACCCCAAATGCATTTCAGAAGCAGATTTATCATTGCAAAGGTAATTCAGGGAGACCTCTGTGTATGGATTATATTAGAAACCAAGCAAATATTTTCAGTAAGAGAAAAAAATCATTAAAGTGAGTTAGTCTATTTTATGAAATGTTTAATTGTGTTTGATAATGATAATAGTGCAATACAAAAACACATCATCAAACACAGGGGTGTCAAAGTCAAGGTCTGCAGGCCAGATTCGGCCCTCGGGGTGCTTAGATGTGGCCCAGGGGCTACCCTGGAAACAGCGAAGGACCGGCCTGCGGTGCCTCTGGCAGCAAAAAATGGAGCTTGGGAGGGTCGGGCTCCATTTTCAGCCACAACAGTCTCCTGCAGCCCTCTGGCAGCAAAAATGGAGCTTGGGGAGGCCGTACACAGCTCCGCCAAAAGCGGAGTCTCAATGATTGATGTCAAGCTGGCCACACCCATCCTAGCCACACACCCTGGCCATGCCGCCCAAGGTCAAAGACAACCCTGATACGGCCCTCAATGAAATCGAGTTTGACACCCCTGATCAAACAGAAAGGACATCTATCCAACTGTTTTCGTGGTGTTTTCTTCAAGTAGGATATTATGTTGAACATTTATTTGTGCTTTCAAGTCAGTCTTGGTAACTGGCAATTGCCTGAACAAGTTTCTTGGCCAGATTTTGGAAATGGTTTGGAAACAACATTGCTTGTTTCCTAAGGCTCAGCAAGAATAAACGGCCTAAGGCACCAAACTGTCTTTCTTAATCAAAATTAGCAAAAGAAAATAAATAAGGGATGGAGAGGAAACGGTAGAAAAGCAGCATGAGCAAGGCAGCATTACTGAACAGTTTAATTTAAACATCCAATTTAAACGTTTAAAAAGAAAATTTTAGAGACTCAAGATGCTGTATGTATAGGATAGCTTTATGCTATGAATATAAATAGAACCCACATTTCCATCGAGACCACCAAAATAATGTTAAGGATCCTTTATAACCATGATGGCGAACCTATGGCCCATGTGCTAGAGGTGGCATGCAGTGCCCTCTCTGTGAGCATGCGCACCGGCCAGCTGGTCATTGGGATTCTGGTGCTCTGGCGCATGCGTGCGCCATCCAATTTGGACACTCTATGCCTAAAAGGTTCGCCATCACTGCTTTATAAGAATCCTTATAAAGTAGCTTCTATATACAGTTTTCTGCACAAACATTTACAAAGTTAACCCTTCATCTTTAAATTTACACTAGAGTACCGTGAGTTACATACATCCCATCCAATGGAAATGGGAAAAAAAAAACAAGTTTCAGTGTTCATTTAACAGTTGAAAATAAAAATGCTAGATGGTAGATGTAATATTTGGGAGAACTTCAATTAAGTTACATCTTATTTTATTCCCGTTCCTGACATAATATGTAGTCGAGTCTCCTTGTTTAATATATATGTACAATCATTCTTGTCCACTTTCTGGGATTTGGCAAATTTTGCCAATGTTGTTGTCTATGATGGAACAGTAACATTATTACTGGCTTGGGCCCAATCAGGAAATATGTCCAGTTGGAAGAGTCTAATTCCCCAAGTATTTATGGCCAATGTAACAATCACTAGTCCAATGATATTGACACCAAAGCCAGCTTTGATCTACAAATAAAAAGAAAAACCATAATAATGAGTATCAATTTGAATAAGGACTTACAGTTCAAGCATACCAGGTCTGGATAGTTTCTGGCTTTTTTTCTTTTTCATAGACCAAATGCAGGGAGCATTTAGATCAGCTACTTACCATATTTTTCGGAGTATAAGACGCACCGGTGTATAAGACGCACCAAGATTTCAAAGAGGTAAATAAGAAAAAAA
>JANHFT010001922.1:0-20972 GCA_032467955.1 Pseudoxenodon macrops | reverse complement strand
GAAATATGGTATACATGAGAAAATAAAGCAGACCAGTAATTTTTTTTTTAATTTGATGGTTATATAATTGATATTATAATGGAAGATGTTAAAATGGTTAATAAAATATTAATAATAATACTATGACCAAATTAATGTGAAGAATATGGTTGTAAACATTTTGACTATCTTTTTAAAAAAAATATTTGTACCCAGACAATACATTGTTTAATTTGAAAATTGAATTTTTATGTTATAAAATAAAATGAAAAAAAACCTTGCAAAAAAAAAGTCTAAGTGCTATTACTACTGCTATATAAGAGACACCATTTTTTTTAACTTTTTCTGTGCATCTCCAACAAGTCTTGACTTCTGGGAAGATCAATTACAATCACAAGCTATTACTATACTACAGTTTAATAAGGACCCAGCTACACAGTTCTTACCCTCAATGCCAAAACAGGCTTTTCATTGTCTTCATCCCAGCCCAGCCTATAACTCTGTTGTTTTCTTGTGGTTTCACATACGAGCCCAATCATGTATATGACTGAATGAGAATTCTTTGTTCCAGTCAATTCATATTATCCATTTTATGACATTAGTTTTCTGGAAATGGTTGCTTGAGATCCTGAGAGACCAAAAAGAGGTTGAGCCAGAGGTTATTTTTGTAATCATTTTTTAACCTAACATTTCAACTTCCAGTTTCCAAATTGGAAAAATAAAAGTAATACTCCCATTAGCTATTTTTGGATCTTGTCTTCAGCCTTGAAGATTCAGAACAAAGTTGTTCACATTGAGATAGCAGATAATAGCATAATAGCAAATTTTGGCTATAGTCAGTGATATGAGAATGAAGCAATTCTTAGAAACTAAATCTAGATCCAAACTATCATTAAAATTTTGATTTTTTAAAACTTTCTATGATGGAATTTCATGTATATCTGAATAAGTATTATTTAAATTTTTCACTATATTATTGATGTGGCTTATTATTAATGTTTAGTTTTTCGCTAGAATACGTTTAACAGCACATATTGTACATTATTTAACATATCCTAGATAAAAATAATATTGTTTTATGACACAAAATTAAAAAAAATTGCATTAAACAACTAAATTGCACATAAGAAAGTTTGCATCAAAATACCCTTTTGTTTCAGATTTTCACTAAATTAGATTCAGATTTAGTCATTCTTTGGACCTAAGTTAGTTACTGATTTCAATTGGTCTTTCAGAATTTTGATCTGACCTGGTATACATTTTTTTAAATTGCCATGCAAAGATAGTAAGTTCAATCTTTTGCAGCATCAGTATCTCCAGGTGTGATATTTCAGATGTTGTTAAATTATCACTATATCACTCATGATTGGTTATCCTAGTTTTATCTGTTAGAACTAATAGCTCAGCAACATCTGAATGGCAATAAACTTAATAGTGTTAATTTTCAAGTTGGAAGTCACAGTCTTTATAACTCCTATTACTTGACTCAATATTAATTTGCAATTCACTTTCTGAAATTCTTTCCAATATCATAGCAGGATGACTTTGGTATGTCTGGATGAGTCATATCCCTAACACAATTGAAGATTGTTTTTCAGAGTTTTCAATCATGGCAAAGTCTAATGATATTATTTCAAGACCAACAAGAATTATAGGTCACGTTATACATGTATTTTCATTTTTGAGGAGCATGTTTATACTGTTCCTAAATTATTTTTTTTACCTGGCATTTTTGTTCAGACTTTAAAATGCCAAAAGAATCTTTTACATTGCACTTCCCTTTTAAATGTGTCAAACATACTGCAGTGCTGCTAGTATAATCTGGAAAGTACACTTACAAAAGTCTTAATTTGATGTTGAAGCCTTAATCTATCCCTACACCAGGGGTGAAATTCAGCAGGTTCTGACAGGCTCTGGAGAACTGGTAGTGGAAAGTTGGAGTATTCAGAGAACCAGCAAATACACCTCTGGCTGGCCCCAGAGTGGGGTGGGAATGGAGATTTTGCAGTATCCTTCCCCTGCCATGCTCACCAAGCCACGCCCACCAAGCCACACCCACAGAACCGGTAGTAAAAAAAATTGGCTTTCACCACTGCCTTGCCTGGTAATGAAACGCTTGGAGAACAAACCTTCACCCGCAAAGGAAATCATATTGAGGCACTGGGTTTAATCTCTAAAAAGACTTCTTTCCCCCAGACTGGATATAATCAGGACTTTTGATCTATGATTTCCATTAAACCCTGGCTTTTACCGACTTCTTTAGATACTTCTTTTTCCTTTTGCATGGTCATCTTGCAACTGGCAACCAACCATCTACCCAATAGATTAGTAGCTGCCAAAAGGGAGAGTTAGAGCAGCACATGCTAAGATGCCCATCGGAGTCAACTGTTCTACATAATGGGTCACTTTGAGTATCCTGCAGAAGGATGTCTACAAAATGCTTAGAAATATGTTGGTTGTGATTTTTGTAAGGGTTTGGACAAATCTGCCCCTCTATATTGTATATGCTGGAGGATCTGTTCCATACCTTCCAATGATAGGGCTTGCCTTGGCTGTTGTAAGATACCAGTTGAGACAAATGATACTCAGGGGGAATCTGTCTGTATTCCTTTTTTTTCTAAAAAAAATAGTTGTTTGTCTAGAAATCACATGTTTCAACAACTAGTGATATAGCGATAGACTTATATTCCGCTTTACAGTGCTTTACAGCCCTCTCTAAGCGGTTTGCAGAGTCAGCCTATTGCCCCCAAACAATCTGGCTCCTCATTTTACCCACCTCGGAAGGAAGGAAGGCTGAGTCAACCTTGAGCCTGGTGAGATTGGATCTGTAAAAATACTGGCAGCTGGTGATCAGCAGAAGTAGCCCGCACTACTGCACTTTAACTACTGCGCCACTGCGGCTTGCGGTGAGAATGATAATCTTCCATCCACCCAATTCTCTCCATAAGGAAGAATGGATTGGAAGAAAGGCACTGAAGGGGGAACCAAGTTTCTTCTGGCCACCTGGAAAAATTGGGTAGAACCAGGCTCTGTTTTTAGATGTCTTTGATCTTGTCATTACAATGGTCATTTTCTTTAGTTTTTCTTTTTAAAAGTTTGCTGCTAACCAAAGGGAATGTGGCACTCTCAAGAACCTATAGATCTGTCTCGCCCATTGAATGTAGTTCCCTGCATATGGCCGAAACGGAGAAGAAAAGAAGAAGAATAGGGGTTATATGTGAAATGAGGTATAAAAGAGGATTTGGAAAACACTTTGTTCATGAGAAATATGTGAAAAGGAGGAATGTAAAAAATGAATGCAATCAGAAAATAATGCAAAAGTAAATAAACAGGGAGCAAAACTATTTAAAATGAAGATTATTACCATGAACAAAACTAGTATTATTGATCTGTTCTATACTTAGAATAAAATTGTTTGGTAGATGAGAGGATGCAACAACAGATAGGGAGAGTGGAAGGTCCATGAGGGGAGGAGAGTTGAAGAGGGAGAGAAGAGGAGAAAGGAAGTAGAAAGAAGAGAAGGAGGTAGAGGGAGGAAGGGAGAGAAGAAGAGATGTGGAAAGGAAGTAGGAAGAGGAGAGGAGAGGAGAGAGAAAGTGGTAAGGGAAGTAGAGAGTTGAGAGAGAGAGAGAAGGAAAGGGAAGTAGGAGAAAGCGTTGGAAGGTTGTTGCAAAATTTGGTCAAATAGGACATATAAGAGAAAGGGAACAGAGGAGAAAAATTAAGTATTAAATTTGATGGTAAAACAAAACTAATAATTAAATAAATATGATATTTTTATAAAAACTATGTAGATGTAAAGGTATAAATAAGTACTGTGACAATAGATCTTGTAAGTTGTGTGTTTGTTTAAAAAATAAAATAAAATAAAATGTTTCAAAAAAAAGAATGTAGTTCCCTTTGTTCTCATGCTTAATTCTTCCCCCTTCATATCCTTATTAAGCTTTGAATCTTGATACCCACTCCCAAGTGAGCAGCAGATTGAAGGAGTAATTGTTCACAGCAGTTATGATTCAAACACTTTGCATACTAACAAACACTTCACCGGTTGCTTCCAAAACAGCTGCTAAAGATCTTGAGTAACAAGGAGGAAAGACCCCAATGGGAAATGAAGTTCTGAAGACTGTAGAAATAAGACAGAGGGCGGAGGGGAGTGTGGAGCTGAGAGAATATTACAGGTCAACCTAGGGAAGCAGAGAAAGAATGAAGCTGACGGAACCTTTTTGACAGCACACAGGAATATTGTTATTAGTTTACAGCTCATATTGATCTCTGTGCCTCTTTTGAACCAGCACCTCAAACCCAAAGGCTTCTCCCTAAACAACCATCTGTTGAAGAAGTTCTGAAATTTCTTAATAGAGAAGCGAGTACAACAATTTGTAAGCCAAATGTTTGCACTGCTTAGTGGAAGCTTTTGGAGTATTTATTATTTATACAGGCCAAGAGGCAAGAGAGTTCTCCATGGATTCTTCCTTCACGTCAACATTACCACTCTGGATATTAACCTGAAGGTAGTTCTCCAAAGCTCAGACAAATACTAGATCATTTATGAGATTGCTTAGCAGACATTAGAAGTGGCAAACCTGGATGGAGAGATTTCTGCCCTTACTTTAGGTTGAGAACAAAATGAGGCAGAACTCTGGAGGCAGATGCTTTCCGTTTTTGCTTTGCCTTCCTGGTTCTGAGAAGACACAAGGAGGCGCATCCAGGCACAGCGATGATTTCAAGGAGGTGGACATGATTGAAAATGAATGGCTTTTTTCTCGGTTGTGGGATGCTTATGTCAAAATGCTGTTTTGCATTTTGGAAGACGCCTTATAGGTCAAACATTCATGCCATTGAAAAGTGGAGGCTTTGCCATAATTTGGGTAGCAAAAAAAAAAAAAAAAGCTAGAACGCTTTAATATCTTTAGTGTGGTACAATATAATATAGAACACGGAAGGCTCTTACAGATTATCTAAACTAACCTCATACTCACTGTAGAATTTCAAACTTTACTACACCTTTCCTGATCGATGGTCATCCAGTCTTGGTTTGAAAGCCTCCAGCATAGAACTCAACCTAGTCTAAACAGATTGTTCTACTGCATGACATGAAAAGAGTCCGCCCAATATTCTGCTGAATTTTTGTCAGGGTTCCAGGTGACACCCCCCAAAAATGAAGACCCCGAGGCTATGCATTCCTCAAAGGAACATTTTATTAGAGGAAGGTCATTCAGACAGTCAAGTACTGGTGACTTTGTGGCGTGAGTATTGCAACAAACTCTACATAAGCCTTGAACACTGCCCAGAAGCTTCAACTGGTCCAGAATGCAACAGCATGTGCAGTGATAGGCATGTCTTATATAACTATGAAACATTTCTACTCTGAGCTACATTTGTTGCCAGGTTGCTTCTGGGTGCTGGTCATTACTTGACATGGCATCTGGTTACTTGAGGGAATACCTGTCTCCCATAGTATTTCACTGGCTAACTCAATACAGCACAGATGCTGATCTCTGGGTTCCTTGATTAAACATTGCCTTCTATTGGGAACCCAGAAGTGCATCTTCTCAGTCACAGTGGCTAAACTCTGGAAGTTTTCCCTAAAATCTAGATGGCTTCCATCCTGGTGGCATTTAGGAGGATCTTGGAAGACTTGGTTCTTCAACCATTCCTTTAGAATTTCATACATATTTCCTCTCTCCTCATACTCAATTCTTTTTAATTAACAAAAGCAAAAACCATCCAAATCACTTATAATCATTTTCAATAAAAAGTTGTCTTATTTCTTCCTGGGCTCCCAACTGCTGTAGACAAAGGATTCCTGCAGCCTAGTTTCCTTGCAAGTTGTCTTCCAGAGCACATGTGGGCATTATCCTTGGCTTGGGCAGAGCTTGATGCCACTTCAACATCATCCCTACTTTTTGCAGATGCATCAGTCTGCCATTTTCCTCCACCCAGAAACCCACATTTCAGTTTCTAAACGGACTGATTCAAATTCAGAAAAACAACAACTCCTCAGCTTTCTGGCTAAATTTTTATGCCCGTTTTCAGAGTACTGCTTTTTAATTGTCCCATGTTATTGCATCAGGGGTGAAATCTAAAAAAATTCCCTACCGGTTCTGTGGATGTGGCTTATTTTGTGGGCATAGCTTGGAGGTCAGGTGACTGGGTGGGCATACTTTTACACTTTACACAGACAGAACACAAAAAACGTTTACACTTTACAAACACACAACACAAAACAACACAACTGACTCACACACCATGCAAAAGCAGCTGTACTGACTCACACACCATGCAAAAGCACACAAAATGGCACCAGCAACAGATATAACACATTTAACAAACGTAACAGATTTACAGAGTTAGAAAAAGGGATCCTTGGAGGTCATCTAGCCCACCCACCCTGCCTAACCGGAATTGCAAAAGAACACAAAATGGCCCTTGCCACAAGCATGAAAGTCACAGGGCCACAAAGAGCTGGAAAAAAAACTTTTGCACTTTACACAAACACACACAACACACAACAGCACAACTGACTCAAACACAATGCAAAAGCACACAAAATGGCACCAGCAACAGATTTAACAGTTTTAACAAAACCGGTTCTATGATGTCACCAGCTGCTTGCAACCTATTCTGTAGAACCGGGCCGAACCGGTAGGATTTCACCCCTGGATTGCAGTATATATTTATGTATGCTGACACTATAAAACTCATGAGCTATGTTATTATAACATTATAAGGCAGAGGTTTTTTTTGTCAGATATCCAACCTGTACAATAGAATAAAGAAAAACCATAGCCAGAACTGTATTTGCATTAGAAAACTCCATTTGAGCTCTACATTTCAGCATTAATATATTAACTCACAGATACACTTTTTAACCCATGTATCCTAAATGATCTCACCAACACACTTTCAAACTATTTAAAATAAACCTGTATGAATAAACCCTTGGTACAATATTGAAGTGTTTGATTCAAGTTTGCTATTTGGGATTCACTTTGAATATTTGTTCATAAGCTAAAATAGGGCAGCATCTAAATGTCCAGGTAAATAACTGGACATTTACATGCTGCCGCATTTTAGTTTATGAACAAATAACTAGATAAAATAGAATGAAAAGAGGGATGGCAGAAAGCCATTTATCTTGCCAGTTTTCAAAGATTTCACCATAATCTATTTAGAAATACCATTCCTGCACTGCTTAAGACAGAAATAGCCAAATGACAAAACTGTAATACAGTAGGCTTGAAACGGAGACTAGGTTGTGCTGGATCAGAGTTCCCCAAAGTGTTTAATTTCACTCTCCTCTCCCCCAGGGTTGATGGGACTGTCCAAGAGTTCAATAAATGGCAGGTCAATAGAGGTCAATTAATCATTTGGAATCTCTGAAGAATGCTATGCCAGCTTCCATGGCTGGGTGGTCACCTGCCAGTAAAAGTGACTTGAGTCGTTTCTATCAGTAATGTGTTGTTTACTGGCCTTGTTTACCAGTATGCTTTGCATTGTATGTGTATCTGACCTTTCACCCTCCCCTTTCTCATCTTCCTTTCAGGGAAGGATAAACATAAGTGTAGTGTTTCTGTTTACGTCTCATAGTGTACTCTCCCACCTCCCCAACCTCCAACCAAATGTCAGTGTCCTTATTGACTCCATCAGATGCATCTTTCCAATTAATATCAACCATTTCAGTGAAAAAAAGTATGTTAAATCTTCTATTTTTCACATTTTAGAATATAATTCATTATTGGCCAAGTGTGATTGGACACACAAGGAATGTCTTTGGTGCATATCTATTTTGATGTTATTGTTGTTCTTTATGGCACAACCAGTAGTCGTTGATTTGTTTAGGTGTTCAAAGGTACAATGGCTCTGAAAAAGTCAACTGGTCCTCACACAGCAGCATCCTCAGTCATGTGATCAAAATTAGGACACTTAACCACCAGCATGTGTTTAGGGCGGTTGCAGGGGTCCTGGGGTCACACAATCACCATTTGTGACCTTCCCAGCTGTCTTCTGACAAGCAACGTCGATGGGAGAAGCCAGATTCGCTTAACAACCGCATGATTCACTTAACAAATTGTGGTGACTCACTTAACAACCATTGTGAACAAGGTCATAAAATTGTACGAAACTCATTTAACAAACCACCTTGCTTAGCAATGGAATTCTGGTCCCAATTGTAGTCGTACGTTGAGCACTACTTGTATTAAAGTACTTAAATGATTTATATGTAATAAATATTTGGGGGCTGATGAACATTTTGAAACTCCGTGAAATGAGCTAAAAAGTCTAGGGACCCCAGGCTAGATTAATGGATGCCTCTTAGAAATTTGTGATATGGAAACGGCTAATATTTTGCTTCTTTCATCTATTCTTTAAGATGATTAGATATCACCATCAGAAGCTAAAAGTCTCAATTTTTAACACCATCCCACAGGTTTCTTAATAAAGATTAACTTTCCAAAAACTAGAGAACTACCAATAGTTTAACAATTCAAATACAGTTGAACAACTGTAGTTCCATACAGGATTTGTAAATTGCTTTGTAAAATGTTACTGAGCATTATATTGCAGGTGCAAGACTAGAGAGAAAGGAATGTAGAAAAGATGGAGAGGTAACAAACGTATTCAGAT
This sequence comes from Pseudoxenodon macrops, assembly GCA_032467955.1. Lineage (NCBI taxonomy): Eukaryota > Metazoa > Chordata > Lepidosauria > Squamata > Pseudoxenodontidae > Pseudoxenodon > Pseudoxenodon macrops. Next base: position 12,365 of record JANHFT010001922.1, on the reverse strand, counting down.
TTTTCTATAACACAATTCAAGTTTATTCCATTCATTCCTGCAACACAAACACTGTATCATTTAGCAGTCTGATGCCTATGAACCATGATAATGATAAATCGAACTGTTGTCAAAATGGTTACATTGTGGAAAAGTCAAATATCAAAATGCACAAAGCACTATTTTTCCCCTATCACTGGGGTAGAAAGATGATTGTTTTCCCATTTATAAAATATAAGACTGTTCAGTTGAAGATTCTGCATGCAACACTGGAATTGCTCAACTAGGACAATCTATTCTTACCAGCTTCTTCTAGTTTTCAATTCATCTACTTAGTACTGTACTGAAGAACAAAAACCAAGTCATGAAAGCAATGCCTATAACGAAGAGGAGCAGAAAGTTTTAAAATGGCAAATCATCTTAAACAGAAATCAGAAATGAAGGAGACTGATACTGCACTGATTTCTAGATTTCTAACTAGTGCAGAGGACTCCTTTAAGTGGGGGTTGGGATGGGATACTTCAAGAGTATTCACCAAGAGCTAATATCATCAGTTACTGGCAACAATTTTAGGCAATAAACCACATCTTAGTACAAATAAAAGAAAAAAAAACCCTAAAGTTAGCCTGATTTCTTAAATGAATAAGCAGAGAAAAGTCAAATATATATTTAATAACCCTGAACAAATAAGTATAAGACAGGTGTTAAGAGCTATTCATTGGAATCTACCTGTAGATGTTTAATGAAAACATGAGCAAAGAGTGAAAAAAGTGGGCAGGAAGAGGCACAAATGCTCCAAATATCTGATGACAGTGGGGGGGGGGGGGAAGAGAGGGAGAGGGAGCGGGAATGGAAGAAGCATTTGAACAAACGATAATCATAATTTATTCTTCACTAGAATAGAATGATAATATTTCATATCCTTTCAGGGCAAATGTCAACTAGGCCATGCCGATTAGGACAAAATATGTTTAAATTTAAAATTAATCTGAAATTCAATTTATTGGATTAATATATTTGTTTACCATAGCACAAAAAGGTGAATATGTGATTATGTAGACTGTGCATGCAAAGTTTATTATTTTTATATCACATTTTTGCACCAATACAAAAATATATTACATAGATCTACTTTTAAAACAATCTTTGGAGAATAAAGTTTATTCTCCATGGATGCTGGATAACCGATCTGAGTATAACAGGTGATATCTGTGATAAGGGACAAATAAGATATAATTTAAGATTAAGATAGCAATATTAACATTGCTTAACAAGTCCATTTCCCTATTTTCTTTTTTTTCTGATGAGAGGATGGTACAATAGTAAATGTTTTTAAACTGAAAAGCTACATTCATTATATGAAATGTGCTAGACACCAGAACTTCCTAAATGACAGTCAACATTGCACTGCACACCTTGTTCAAAGCCAATAAAAATCTTAATGGGAAGTTTTTAATATTAGGATACAAAATGTATGGACTTTTTTCAATAAGAATATCTAAATGCTAATTGACCTAGCATTCCAATCATGATATTAGCATACTACAAATCCTTACCTGTGAATATTTTTAAAGCACTACATTGAAGACTTGTGAAATTACTTGTATAAACCATAATCTGTTACTGAGCAGTAGATGCAACCTGTCATTGTTCAGGATTATTTTATCAATTGTATATAATTTTGATCATTGTCTGATGCAATGGCTTAATAGTAAATCAAATCCTCTTTCAAAGATACATGCATTTAACCAGATTAATGTGGCAAGGATGATGCTAAGAGAATAGAAGCTCCTGCCTTCTTTAAAACGAAGTTAATCTGAGTCATTTTATTAGGGTATTTTGAATTTAAACCGTGAAGGCAAAGCTACCATCTTCTAGTACCAACCGTTCTGGAACAGTCACTTAGTTCCAATGTATTTTACAATGTTCTAGGGAAGAGCACTCTAATTAGAAGTTTTTCAAAAGCTCTATTCCAGAAGTAATTGGTTTGCATCTTGGAAGGTAGAAAATCCATGATTTTAATCATTCTTTCAGCACCTCTGCTGGAGATTTCCCCTGCTTGTATTATTTGTTCCTTGTTAATAATGGCATTAAATTATTAAATACTGGGACATTATCAGCAAAACCCTTCAGCATTACATAATCTATTTTAAGGCACAGGGACAGAACTACAGAAAAGCTATCCCATTGCCTTGCTTGTTAAGTGTCGGTACAACAGTGCTGGGCTGCTAATTGCTTTTACATATTAGAAAATAAAGAACAGAGTTTCCATTTTACAAACTTTCAGCAAATCATTTACAAGCTACATTACAGACCACATTCTTCTCCCCTTCCACAGCATAAGTATACTTTTGCTAGAAATGGGGAAAATAGTTCAGGGTAAAAAGTCCTAAAGAGACACCAATTATATGTATTTCTACTCTCCAAACATGTTCTCTTTTTGATAGAGGTACCTAACTAGACTGATTTACTGTGTTTTTCCCCCTCCCTCTCCAATATTTAGCTGAAGAAGCTGGAAGATACAAAGAGTGATAGACAGGCAGCAGTGTGAGGCCACAGGAGAGACATTAGATCTCAGTCCATCCGTCACTGAAGAAGAGCTTTGATTGCCTGATTGTCAGTGGCTTCAAAGGCAGTTAGTCCATCTGGCCCTTTCACAGTCTTATCAGCACCCTGTAAAAAGATAAGAACTGTCATTTTAGGAAAAACAAACTTCTTTGTAATATACCTGATTCTCCAAGTGATCATCTATACAATCAGCCTGCAAGCTCTTTTGGTTTCCAGAACTTACCCAAATGCTGCTGAACAAAGGTAAAAAAAAAACATTGCTTCATACCGTCAATAGGGTCTTTATTGTAATAGTGTGCCTATCTATATATTTTTCAATATTAATTACCAAACAAAATAAGCAAGTTTGTAACAATTTCCGAAGAGATAGAGAGAGGTGAACCTATAATAATATTTTGGGGAAATACTGTTCCAGAGGGCAGGTACAACAGTAGAAGCATCAGGCATGCTTTCTGGGCCACACAAGATGACATTGTTTAACTGATGTATTAGCAGAGTAGACTAGTCTGCTAGACTAGAAGGGCAGAGACAACTGGAGATAAGCGGTCCCTCAAATAGCCAGGCTTTATATCATTAAAGGCTTTAAAAGTAGCAATCAGAGCATTAAATTGTACCCATAAGCCAAGTTCATGAAGTAGCATGGTCAAATGAATGAAACAGAAGCCTCTTATTTGCCCATGCTGGACCAGTTGAAGCTTCCTGATGGCCTTTGAGGGATCAAAAACAGCACATTACAGTAACCCAACATGGGGTGACCAAGACATGAATGTCTCAAAGGCTTCCCAACCTAAGTACAGGGCACAACTTGTGAAAAGGTTCTCTCTGCTGCAGCTGCACTTGCAGCATAAAAAGGTGACAATGCTAGAGAACACATAGATTATGCAATATTATTGAATTATGCACAATTAACTCTTTTGCAATAATGAAATGCCTTCAGATTTGGGGTGTGGGGTGTCTTAGTAGAATTGAACCACCATCCAGACCTGAACAGCCTCCAGGCACTCTGTTAGAATTTTGACTCCACTGTTCACTTTGGGGTCCAGCTGTACAACTGGGTATCATCATATTGATGATATTTGAACTCAAACCAGGATTTGCCTTCATCCAATGATTCCATGTAGAAGTTAAGAAGAATGGAAGAGAATATTGAACCCTGTGTCACTGCACAGGGGACTGTGGGCATGATCTCTCCCATCTAAACTGGTATTGGAAGGAAGGAAGATGATTACCACAAAATTGTTCCTCCCATGCCCACTCTCTTAAGCTGTTCTAAAAATATACCGTGCCAATAGTATTAAAAGCCACAGAAAGGCTAAGAAATATTAAGATGGACACCCCAGCTCCATCATGGGTTCCACCGCAAGAAATCAGCAAGAATCACTAATGATATCTTTGTACCAAACCGTGGCCTGAAATTGGAGTGAAAAGGGTCCAAAATGTTCATTTTCTACTCTGGAGCTGGGCCAGACCACCCTCTCTAGCAACATGTCCAAAAAAGTTCAAATGACACTGAAGAGCGAGACTTGGTGGCACTGAAAAAAGTGACTTACAAACTGGCCCTTGTATTTATGACCATTTTGGTGTCCCTGTCGTCTTGTGATAAAAATTCAAGTGCTTGGCCACTGGCATGTACCGGTATTTACAATGATTACAAGCTATTTGTAACCTTCTCAAGCCCCTTCCAACAAGCAATATCAATGGAGGAAGCCAAATTCATTTAAGGACCACCAATGTATGACTGCTTAATGATGGTGTGATGTTACAATGGTGTCAGAAAAAATAACTTAAAAAATAACATCCTTGAACTTATGATCACACCACCCCAAGGCCACATGATCAGAATTTGGACATTAGACAACCAGTTTGCATTTACAATGGTTGCAGCATCTTACAATCACGTGATTGCAAATTGCAGTCTTTCCAAGCTGATTTCCAACAAGCAAAGTCAATTGGAGAAGCCTCCTTTGCTTAACAACTGATTTATTTAATGACCATTTGATTCACTTAACAACCATGGTAAAATGTTTCTGAAATTGGGTTAGATGACTTGCTTAGTAATCGTATCACTTAGCAACTAAAATTCTGGTCCAAATTGTAGTTATAAATATATTGTTTATAGTTTAGCATATGTGAACATAGCCCAAATGTCTATCAGTAGTTCTCACCTGGTGTATTAACAACTGTCAATCTGCAATAAGTTGCATAATTTAGAATGGGAAAAGGTGAGATTTTATAATGGAAAGTTTGTCATTCTTTTTCTCTCTTTGCGTATGTATCTGACAGAAATAATATAAAACAGCAAAAAAGAACAGCATGAGAAACAGTATCTGCCTTACTACTTGCTTCTAAACTACTTGAAAAAGAAGCCATGTTGAAAGAAACTAATGTTTTCTTTCCAGTATACTGAATTCAATATTTGTACAGTTACATATTTAACTATGAAATCAAGATAGATTTTTATTACAACAGAAAATGAAATCATGCCATCTTGCCATATGAAGTTTTCAGGAGCCTCTTTTTTTCCTTTGAAAAGTGACTTTATACAAATGGCACTCATACTTGAAACTGAAACAGTGTAAAGTTACTGCATTGGCCTATCTTTGTATAAAAATATATTTGAGCTAAAAACCTTTAAAACAATATTTTCCAAAATACCCTAAGTTTTGTGAACACTTATATTTAATATGTAACACTTATATTTAATAGGATTTTTCTTATTGTAGTTTTTTAATTGACAATATCAACATAAATGACCATTCACAGCATAAGCTCCACTTATACTTGGCTCAATTAGCCAAATAATTTTAGAATAAAATAACTACACTAAATTTTATGTTATACATACGCTCAAGTCAATGACTAATAGAAAGTGATTCTAAAGACCACATCTTGTTATTCCCAAACATTTCAGAAGCTCTGCACTTAATTAAATGCTTTCTTCTTTCCTTTCTCACCCTACTTCTTTGGTCTATCTGAATTTCTGATAACTACTCCAAATTAGGCATCCCTAAAACTTCTGACAAAAACATTGAAAAATGAAATTTCCTAAGTTGGTACAATTGTCAGAATGATAATTATTTATCACAACTATCACACATTCTCACCTTTGACAGAAGTAATTTCACACAGGACATATGATCTTCATAAACTGCTGAAAGAAGTGGAGTGATACTGTGCTTATCTGGAGCCTATAAAAAGAAAAAATAAAGTTGTAAAAAAGCAACCCAAATTGATACATGCAAATATCACATTATTGGTAGATTACACTTTCCTAAAATGTAAGCCAACGGTGAGAATGTGAAGCAAGCAAATAGAAATGGTGTTTATTTCTACAAAAATGTCTTTATCTACACTATTTACTTAAAATTTGGATCAGGATATTGCTACAAGAGTGCTGACAAACAAGAATTCCTTTTGCTACAAATATTATCCATCCCTATAAAAGTCTTCAATGTGTTTTAAGACTGGCTTGGGCAAAATTATTTAAGTAGGAATTTGACAGGGGAAGTTGCAGTGAAAAATCCATTGACAGGGAAAGGACAAGCACCCTCTTCCCTAATGCAGCTGTTTTTCTCCCGTCCAGTACCTTCTCCCATATTAAAAGAAATCATTAGGCCTCATCATGAAGAGGGCAATCTTTTTTCTTGTTTCAAACTCGAGCTTTGAGACGATGGAATGCAAAAAAAAAAAAAAAAAGAGCAAAATGACAAGATTTTAATAGTTATGAAAACCTCAATCAACTCCAAATATTCTGTTGAAGTAGTGAAGTGCTTTAACTATCCAGATTAATCTGTTAGTTCCTTCTAACTGGCAATTAATGAAGAGATGATAGATAATCATATCCTGTTTTCTTTTAATATGCTGCAATAAATGTTTTTATACCGTAGTGCAACAACAACATTTATGTCAATATATGCATCACATTTTATGCATTTAAAACAGCTATTTGTCTTAATCTAATAGATAAATTCATTTATTATATTGCCTGAATGATTTTATTCAACATACATTAATATCAGCTCCCTTTAGTAGAAGAAACTCCATAATCTCAAGCTGTCCACAATCTGCTGCATAGTGAAGAGGTTTTCTCCCACCTTCCAATGTTCGGTTAACATCTTCACCCTTTAGAGTTTAAAAAAAAGATTAATTATTCTTTGCAAAATATCTTTTACTTCAACCAGTCATAACATGGAGGTTAGCAGTCTGGAAGTTCAGTCATGGCAACTAGGCGTTTCTTGTTGATTCCAAACATTTCACTGTTTATCTAAGTAGCTTCTTCAGTCTGAGCAAGTTAGTAGAGAGATCCCATACATGTCCTCCAGGGAAGTTTCATTTCTCATCTAATCTGGATAGCCTTGTTAGGTGAGTAGGCAGAAGTTGCTAAGATGTAAATGTTTCCATTCCCAAATCCTATACACCCTAGGTGGGTTGTTAAATGTGTGGCCTTCCTGGTGAACCTGTGAAGTGCTCTTAACTTTGGGGACTGATGAAACATCAGCATAAAAAATGGGGGACAGGTTGTATCTGAAGCCTCCGCCTCTATTGAAGGAAGAATTTTTCACTTTGGCATAAATAGATTTCTCCACTTCTCTCTTAAACCATCTATTTTCCAAAAATGTGAACATTATTGTCCAATATTCATTACAAGTACAGTCAGAAACCTCAAAGCAAACAAGTGCATTTTTGCTTTCATTACATTATCCTGTGGTGAAATGAATTATTTGTTGGGCTCAGAGATTTCTGGTAACTGTTATTTTCCAATGTTTGTTACTGAAATATATTTTAAAATAATCTGCAGGACCAAGTTTGCTCTGGGCAGTTATCTAGATAGAATTCAATATGGGCTATATAATCTTATATGCATTTGTACATTAGGGAATTGTTTTGAATTGCCATTGTTTCCCACAGTAGAACAGACACAGTATTTCAATTTTTCTGCATCAGAACGCACAATACTTGGAATATTTGAAATTTTGTTCCACTGCAACATTGACCGAATAAAAATTCTCATGGAATGCTCTCAATAGGCTATTGAGTTCCAAGCAAATGCAAAGTTCTAGTGAAGGTTTATCATTATTAGGACTTCTGAAGTATCGATGTAGTTCTCAGCCTAGTATTCATGTTACGTGTTGCCACCAGAAGACCTCTTTCATCTTATACCTGGGTAGATTTTAGTTATCTAGCCATTACTGAGAAACACACAAAGGAGTAAAACTGGTTGTTCCACCAAATATTATTTAGGGGCATAATATCTAAAAATAAGTAGCCCTTGATAGAAACTTGTTCCTTTCTTCTTTTAGCATGTCCACTTAAAATTGTACAGTGACAAACAAAAACTACAACAGTTGTGCATAGTCAGAGTTTTTTTTATATAAATGCTTAACAATGAAATACTGTATATATCTATAGATTTTAGCATTTCCAGGTAATATAATCTCCTCTAACATTCCTCTATGTTAAGCAATGGCTACTTTCCAGGACCATAGCAATTCCTTACAATATACCATACTTTTCAGCGTGCTCCTTCATTAACAGAGGACAGAACTAAAACTCATTGAAGCAATCATGCGGATTACTTTTTCTCTCTCTCAAAGTTCTAGAAATGATAAACATACTTTTTATAGGAATTCAAAGGATTAGAGTTAATGTAGATACTCTGCTTCATATCCCAAATAATACTCTTGATAAACTATAATCATTTAAATTCTTCTGTTCATTTGCCATCTCAAACTGTAATAGGGAATTAAATGTTTGTCTTAATCCATTCAATGCACTCTGGGATCAGTCCATTAAAAAGCACAATGAATAAATGGACTGATAAATCATTTAATTGTGTGACAGTAAGTTTATAATTTAAAATGCTTATTACTTTTTCTTTTGATTATTAAACAAAGCGAGATATCTTTGCTTTTGACTCAGTCTTTTTGCATTTTCCCTATTGTTCAAGTAAATTATTTTCTGAAAACTGAATTCAATCAAACTACTACAAAATATTCATCAGTACAAATGCCTTCATCCCTTGAGACTTCTATATGCATACTTTTTAGTGTGATGACACCACCTACCCTAAAAAACAATACAATAATACATCCTCTCTCACTCAATCCATTTAAAGGCTCTTTTAAAACCAATATTAACCCTTCCTTTCAAACAGTAACATGGTACATGGTAAGAAAAAATGTTTCAGAAGCAAAAAAAAAATTGAATGGAATTAACTTATCTTAAATTATTTTGATATAAAAATATGACTTAAAGGGCCTTTTAAAAATGGCAAGGATGGGACTGCATACTTACTGTGACTGTAATCATTTTACTTGTCAAAAATAAAAATAATTCTAAGGTTTAAAAGACAAAAATGTAGAAGGGGAATGGTCATCTGAGTGGTCTTTGCATTATATACTGTATTTTATACTATATAATTGCACAAAGCACTGCTCTCAGAAAGAGGAGTTGGAGGAGTTGGATGCTTGAAGAAAACTACTGGAAAGAACAGCAGGTACTACTGAATAAGGGATCAGCAAAGCTATATATTAAGAATCAGTGCTGCTAAGTAAAACTTCAGAGGGCTTATTCTGATATAATGTATCACAATGGATCTCACTGAGATTAGTAAATTAGTAAACAGTACCAAATGAACATAAAACTACGATTCCTCTTTAGTTTGGATTTCATATCCATTTGGGTGAGGCAATATAATTTGAGGTATCAAAATGCTGATAACATTTATAACAACAGTTCGTAAGGGAGATGATGTCAAATTCCAGTTTTAATGTTTGTAATCTATAAGTGTCTGAATGGGAGATACAGTCCAAACTAAACCCAAATAAGATAATAGATGTAGTTACTATTTATACCCTGGGATTTTCTATCAATTGCAGTGCTAAAGGGACAGACATATTTTTTGAAAGAGCTGGTTTGTCTAAGACAAATAACTCCAACTGGAGAAAACAGTCAATGAAAGCCATGGATAGGGGACCTTTGTCCAGATTCATCCGGTAATCAATTACTCCCCTACAGGTAGTCCACACATAACAATTGGGACCAGCAACTCTGTCGCTAAGCAACAAGTTTGTTAAATGGACAACGGGTGACTGAGACAGATTTACAACCTCACTTCCGCTACAGTCATTAAGCAAGACACCATGTTATTGTGACTTGTGCCCAGCTTCTCTACTTCTCAGAAACTGGTACTGAAACACACAAATGGGGTTAAGTGACATAAATACCTGTCAATTGAAAAGTGCCTAAATCTCAATCACGTGACCACTGGGATGCTGCAACTGTTAAATATGAGGACTGGTTATAATTTTTTCAGCACCACTGTAACTTCAAATAGTCCTAAGAAGTTGGTAAGTGAGGATAGCTGTATCTGATGCAGGCTGACCTAGCTACAATGATTCATGTCCACCCAATTGGATTACTGCAATGTACTTTGAATAAGGCTGCCTTTGAAGAATATTGCTGGGAACATATAACATCAATTCAGTGGGCTGTGCAGTGGTCACTGATAAGTTTCTTAGTATAATTTAAGGTTCTTGCATTAACCTATAAAGTTCTTCATGGATATATACAGGATTGCCTTTACTCAATTAAATCACCCAACCTGTCATATCTTCTGTGAACAGCCACTAGTGATTCCACACTTCCAGAATGTAAGGAGTCAAGATAAGATATACCAGCTATGGAATAATTTCCCAATGGTAATCAGACTGACTTTCTTCCCTATGGACCTTTAGAAGGCTATTAAAAACAGAATTATTTTGGAGAACATATTCGTGATCTTGCCCTTGTATTTTTTTTTTATTTCCCTTTGTTTTATGAATTGCCATTTACATTGGTATTATGCAGAGTTGTTTAAATTTTACTATATTCAATCTTAAGTTGCCAAGTCATTTGTACACAAAGGAATATTGATGTGTAAGAAATCAATAAACTAACAATTCACATAAGGTATTGAAGGATTTTTCTCTTTTCCTTACTCTTCTTTCCTTGTTTACCATGCTTTTTTCAGAACTGATAAGAGCCACTTTAGGAAACAATAAATCTCTGAAAAGCAGGACAGTTTTTAAGAAACTAATAAAATATAGGGAGATATGCACTATTTTGCCAGAGAAATATTTCTACAGAACTCACATAAATTTATGATAGTTATATTTGAAGATATACTCTCTAGTTCATATTCCTCTGTGCAAATAATTCTATGCTAAAGTACACTAGACTAGTTCAAAGTACTTAAAAAAAACTCTCATGAGTTAATAGCTAGGACTTAACAATGCAATTTCTCTGATAAACACTTGGAGTTGGGAAATAATACAAGGCTACTCAAAGTTTTGAAGCCACAGGTGGAAAATCAGTAACTTCTTTAACTATCTTTTTCTAATTAGGAAACTGTTTTCTGATTCAGCTATCTTATTCTCAGTACTGCTTGACACAAATTAAAATCTGTGCAGATTGGCTTGGTCACCATAAATAGAAAGGCAACACAGTAGTGGAATCCTTCTAATATGTTGTCTTCTGTCTTTCTATTTAACAGTACATTCCATTCTGCTCCTTCCTCTCCACTCATCCAGATTTGGGGTTCAATGGAGATTGTAAGAGAAACAGAAAATAAATATGTTGTTCTATCACATAGTAAATGCATTACCAACTCTTGTTAAAGGGGGGATTAATTTAACCCTTAGCGTTCTTCAACACACACACACACACTAAAGTTATTTTAATCCCTTCTCTTCTCCCATTTCTACTTCATCACCTTCAATTCATTAAAGCAGGGATCTCTAAACTTGGGAACTTTTAAGGCTTGTGGACTTCAACTCCCAGCAGAGCTGGCTGGGGAATTCTGGGAGTTGAAGTCCACAAGTCTTAAAAGTTCCCAAGTTTGGAGACTAGACCCCTGTATTAAATCAAGAAACTTAACAGGAAGTTGCACCTCTTTTGGAGCCTGTCTTTTTCATCTTTGTTACTTTTTGTTTTTTGGGGGGGAATTCAGCGGGTTTTTTTTTGGGTGGTGGTGGTGGTGGAATTCAGTGTTTAGTACACGATTCAAATGCAAATCAGGAGACAGGCATGCCTGTAAACCAATTATAATTTAGAACAAGGGTGTGGCTGCAGCCCCAATTAAAGAGAAGAAAGAGTAGGGATGCGCTAATAAGACTCCTGGCCCCAGGTACTATGATACCATCTAGCCTTTGAAGACCCCGGTTAAATCGCTGGGAGAGCGTGTGAATGACAGCCGACACACAGCTCAACGGCTGAGGCGAAGGAAGGAAAGGAGGAAAGGAAGGTGGGCGTGGACCGGCCGTTTTCCCTGGAGCCGCGCGACCATCTTTCAAGGCCGCCTCTTCTCGAGGGGGCTTATTCTGGACGAGTGAAACCACTGCCAAGATCCAGGATACCCCCCCCAGTGACGTCATTAAGACACCACCACCCACCTCGGGCGCGAGAAAAGCGGTTGGGCCGCTAAGGAGGCCTCGCGCCCACCCATTCACCCGTGCAGAAGGCGGCTTCGGGCAGGCCCGAGTCCCACCTTGGCCTTCTATGAAGGGATAACATCGTCCAGAATGTGTGTGTGTGTGTGTGAGAGAGAGAGAGACACCCTCCCACCGCCGCCTCAAAAGGGACAAACTACCCCCAGCCTCGGGCCTTCTTCCCAGCCCGGCTTCTCTCACTTTACCTTAGCCACGTAGTCTTTCACCTCGTCCAGGTCGCCGTTTTTGAGGGCCCACATGAACTCCTTGTCCGACATAGCGGCGACCGCCCTGACCGGGACTCGGCGCCAAAGGCCACGGTACCACTCGGGCGAAGGGGCGGGGCTGCAG
>JANHFT010001921.1:353197-363482 GCA_032467955.1 Pseudoxenodon macrops | reverse complement strand
ACCCACAAGTCCATCACATGGTCCAATCATTCACTGCCAAGCTGGCAGCTTCGCCCATCCAGTTCCGGTCAGGTGCAAAGACAAAAGATTACCTTGACTTTCTGGAAAGAATTTTGTTATGGCTACATATCCCCAGCTCCGTACCATCCCCCCTCCCATTTTCCCACAATAGAAAATGCATAGTAGAATAATAGAAAGTGTGGCAGGCCAAAGACCCAAAAGGGAACATTGTTGTAGGCCTGACACACAGCTATACAGGCTGGCTGGGGAATTCTGGGAGTTGAAGTCCACGCATCCCAAAGTGGCCAACATTGAGAGACATTTGAGGGGGTTGAGGGGGAAACGGGACACATGCCCAGGTTTCTCTGCATCTTCTTCAACTTGCCTTTGAACGCTTCCCAAAAGCCACAGAAGGAAAAGGTCTGGTGGGGCTACCGTACCAAAGCTTTGGCAGATCTTGGCTCCTGAAAAGAAAATCCATTCGTGCTTTGCAGAAGATGGCAGGTGCTCCTGCAGGAAACAAAGGCCCCACAAAGCCCAGGTGGACCTTCTGAAGAGACAGGGGTCGGCTGCAATCCAGAGAGACATCACAAAGTCCCTGCACCAGAGATGCATCGTTGGTGTCGTTCGTGTGATGTGCAGGACTAGCACCAACTTCTCCCTGAGATGCCACCACTGGAGCTGGAAAGCCAGAGCTGGACTTACTTACTTGGCCTTGGTGTAAAGATCGTAAGGCCTGGTTTGCAAAGAGAAGGCTCTGAGGACGACCATGTTGGTGAGCATTTGACAAGCCGTTGCATTGCAGGTGTCCTAAGGAGAATGAAAGAAAGCATTGAATGCAGATAACCGAGGCCTGGACAGCAGGGGTATAATGGGTGGACTTCAGATCATTTTGGCACGACTCTTTGTAAAAAATTAAACCCTTTCATAAGTTCCCAGCTTCCTTCTGCTGGGCCCTGGACCCCATGTCAAGGTTGCAACCATTAAAAAGAAAATAGCCGGCAAGGGGGTTGCATATTGTCACACGAAGCTATCTCCACTGCAAGCTGACATGGAAAATATATTATTAGAAGTCATTCATATATTTATTCATGTTAGGGTTTTTTTCTTTCCTTTTTTTGACCTATGGGAAAATTCTTTATAAAGAAAAAAATTAAGACAAAGCCATCAAATCCCTACTCGATTAGAGCAAGGAGATGCAGCCAAAATCCACCCACCTCACATGCTAGGAAGCTCCGGTCAAGAAACTCAGATTCCCAGAGGTTGCCAGCGGGAACACTGCTCTGTAGATACGGGGAGAGAAAGATCATGTTAATTTTTTAATGCTTCTGCTGCATCCCCAAGAAAGAGCCAAAAAGATAAAGCTCTTACACAGCCGGGGCATGGAATGCGATGTCCACTTGACTCCTTTGATCCAGGCTTGCAAACACAACTCAAACCTACAAGGAGGAAAACTGAGTCAAGACTGGGCTTCTAGAAGCCACTCGCTCACTGTAGAGATCTCAAGAGTTCACTCAAAACATGGATGGATAAATTGGCACCCAATTCTGCTGTGAGTAGGTGAACTTTAGCATTTCAAAGGAATCAGGAATTCTGGGAGTTAGTCGTCACATCTCCCAGTTAGTTGAAAAACACAACTGTAGAGCACATCTGTAATCTGTAATCTACTGGCACTAGTGCATTCTTTCAACAGATATTCCCTGCTTATTCTCTTGTAATCCCTTTCTCTCCAAGGAATGCAAATGCAAACATTAACTCCCTTCACGTGAGTTATCCCAGCAGCCGAGTTAAGCATTCCAAGTGGAGGAAAGGAAAGCAGGATCAGCGTCACAGGATTACGGCCACTTTACTTAGCGATGGCGTTGCCGTTCCCAATTCTCGTCGCTAAACAAGAACTACCGTACTTGTACCCTTGCAGAGTACATAGAAAGCCCCTTTGAGGCTTAGGGCAACAGGAACAGCTAAACGCGTCTCTTATTATGGAGTGAATGCTTTTTTTGCATAGGCAAAGTAGCGGGAAAGGGGAGGCAAGCAAGACTGAGATTGCAGCAGGGTCCTGCCACAAATCAAGAGCTTCCCCCGCAAGTCTGCAATTAGCCGTGGCACATAATTTCATGCTCACTGCACGGCCCCCAAGGGCACCCTCGGGATGCACCAATGCGCTTCCTTTCTGCAGAGCTGGCATTTTGCTAGCTGTAAACACAGCGGCTAATAACTCATTAAGGCTTCTCGTCCCTGCAGCTTCTTCACAAAAGGGAAGCGGGTGGGATTTTTCCAAGGCCCAATTCTTTCCCCCACCCCCCGATAGTTCCTGAATTGCAGTTTTGCTGCTGGACGTACATTTCCCCTTCCCCTGTCCCAGCCCTCCGTCTGTTCCCCACTCACCCTCAGGACTCCGGATCAGCTCTGGGGCACAGGAGCTGCACTTGCCAGTCTCAAGGTTGAAGAATTTGTCGGACGCACATTTTTCAGGAAGGCTGGAGGTGGCAGGCCCGTTCCTGAGACCCCGCGTGGAGCCCTGCAGGGGATTAAGAAGCAGGAGGAGGAGGACGGAGCTTTTCAAAATTGGCATTTTGGAGGAAGCTTGCAATGGGGGTTGGGGCACTCCACGCCCCACAGACCGATCCTCTGTGGGGCAAGAAGATCAGGAGAGGCTGCAGAAGGCAGAGAACCTGCTTGTGTGTCGATCCAGGTGTATCCGTAGTAACCAAACACAGGTGTGGCTTCTTGGTAGCTGAAGCGAGGCGTTTAGCTTTGACTCACCTGCCAGTTTAGGTTCTGGTTACCGTCTCTGGCCAGACTCGGCCATGGAGACAAGGCCTGGGGCGATCCTGGCACAAGGCTAAGGAATCACGGTAGAGAAGCGCTTTCTATGGCTCAGCACGAGTGCAAAGGCCACAGGGAAAACACAAAGGGAGACTTGCGACTTACGAGGTCGATTGGCAATAAGAAAGAATAGACTATGCAAAAGAAGGCAGTGAGGGTATATAACTAATCTCAGGGAAAGTGGATAAAATCCAAAGGAGTTTATAACCACCGTAAAGATCACAAGCCATTTGATTTACATTTTTCTTTTCTTTTCCTAGTGTTCTTTCTCATAAGTGTCATAAATCACTTCTTTCAGTGCTGTTGTAACTTTGAATGATGGCTAAATGAAGGGTTGTAAGTCAAGGATTAGTTGCATTTCATTTATTTTAAAAAAGGGAGGGAATAGCACAGAAGACGGGATCTAGAGTAAACATATCCTGGGGGGAGGGAGAATGAAGATGTAGTTTCATTTATTTATTGAAGCTTTATTTTATTTTCCCTGATCCTGTCATAACCAGAACTTGAAATGTTTTCAGTACATAAGTTAAAAATAACAATATTCCACATAGGACATAAAGTCGCACTCTTGAATACAGGGCACACACAACTGCACCCAATACATCAGAACATATTATATATATATACATATATATATATTACAAACCAAATACAGCAGTTTTAAAACTTCAGCGAAACTCACAAGGTGGAAATGCCACGCTGGGACACTCAGGTTTACAGTCATACGATATGCAGTTCTGCGTTTTTGCTTTTTAAAAGGGTAAACGAGAAGGATGGTCCTAAAATCACATATTTAGCAACAGCCTCCCGCACACACACAAAAAACCCAGGATCTGTTTGCAGACCCAATTTCCTTTTCATCCCAAGAAGTCCCTTAAACTCTTCACTGCAATTACCTCCCTGAGCCTTTAAAGCAGACCTCGGAAATGCAAGCAAGCATCTGGATTTAAGTCTTTGCATTCACACGAATCGTAGACTAGCCTCCTCGCTCATGTTCGGTTCAGTGCTGCCATCCTCCACCTTAAAGAGAAAAATCTTCAAGATTTAACAATGGCATGGAGAAGAAAAAACAGGTTCAAATGAGCAAAATTGACGAGAGACCCAAAAGGATTCAGGTATAAAAGGAGACGGGGAGATTTGCGCCAGAAGAACAGGACGCCTGCAGCCTGGAGGGAATAGGGGCCACATCCTGGATTGCTGTGGCTTGCAGGAACCCGGGAGAAATCCACGCAAAGCCGTCTTTAAATCTTACTCCGTGCTTTCAATCGTCTACAAAGGGGAGCTGAGTTTTGATGCCGTTTTGCCTGCCGTGAAGCACCTTGGCAATCCTCAGTTGTTGGTGCATCCCTTGATGTTTTGTTTCCACTGTGTGTTAAGCTGATGTGAGCCTGCTGGGAGAATTAGACGTCTTTCCCAAAGTGGAAAGAAAAGCTGGGCTAGAAGAATTTAGCAGAGGCCTCTCTCCAGATGTGGCAGTTTGGGCTTTTTTTGCAGGATTAGGAACAGCAAAAGCCAAGTGTTTGGAATGCTGATGTGCTGAGCCTCCTCCAGATGCCTATTTGAGCTCCAAACCTTTTGGTTTTCAACCGTGATTGGAACAAAACTATAAACAGAAGCTACTACTGGCAAAGAACAGGTTGCTAAAGACAGCAAGCTGCTTGTTTTGGAAACCACCAGAAAAGGATCTGGTTAACAAGTGGAAATATAAGAGGGTTTCACAAGGGGAGCGTCCAAAAATGCTATCAGTAGAAGCCACCACCACTCCCAACTTAGGCTATAGGGCAGGTTTAACATAGACAACCAACATCTAAGCAAGGATTCCTTCCTTCAATGCCAAAGGAGGAAGCATGTCAAAACCTATTCCTTTGGCGCCCTCCCCTGGTGGAGAAAGAAACTGCAGGGGTCCAACTTTTGCAGTTTATTGAAATCTCTGTCATTCCTGAAGAACAAGCACATGTACACACACACACACACACACACACACACACACACACAGGTAGGGAGAGAGATATGGATTTTCTTGTGGATTCTGTAAGTCAACCAACAGCTCACTAGCAGCTACGTCTTTTCCCAAAGAATGAGAAATCCATCCAGCCGCACAAAGTGAATGGAAAACACTCCTCTACATACCCAACATCATCAGCCTGTCCTTAGAAACACGCATGCGCACACACCAGACACGAGACCAGAGGTTGATCATCAAAGGCGTGGAAAGCAGCACAGGGGAGACGTCCCCAAAGGGGAGGATGCTGAAGAAGATTTGGGTGGCCCCCAAGACGGCTTCTTGCTGCCCTCTCAGCCTCCATGTTCATGAATGGTGGAAACGTGGCAGCACCTCACAAACAACCCTCCCACTACTTCACGTGACAAAGGCTCCATGAAGCTGACAAACCAGAGAGATGGGATCAATCAATCAATCTTGGTCCACCAGTTGACCAACTACGTCAGCCACACATGCTCTTGTTTACAGCTCTGGAGTTAGATCAGCCTTCTGGGTTTATCAGAACATATTGCATTGAAACCACACAGGAGGTCCCAGAACTGCTCCAGGGAACCAGGAATCTTGGCCCGGTTGGCTTGCACAGCAAAGCTCAGCTCCTGCCTACCTTTAAATATCTTTCTCTGCCCAACAGGATGAATTGAACCAGGCCTTCTGCATCTACAAATACCTTTCTCCAGAATTACCAGCTCGGTAGAAAAACGAAAAGCTCTTATCTGTCCTTTCCATCGCAATTCCTGCACACGTCCTATTTTACATTTCACAGCTGTTGGGGGAAAAATATATATATATTCTGGCTGGTTAAAAGAGTCTGGGATCATGCGTGGAGGGTTTTTTCTCAAAAGGCCCTGCTGTCCTGGTCCCCAGTGACTCTCCCTGCCTTGCATGGAGGGATCTCCCCAGATGGGGGCCAAAGCAGTCTGAGGAAGCGGTTGGGGGTCCTTGAGGCTGCAGGAGGAGACGGGCGTCTTCGGATGGACAAGCGCTACGTCTACAGGCTGCTCAGCGCAGCACGACACGGTTTAATAGCAATCATGCAGGGTCATTGCAGAGTCTGTGGAGGGGGGTTGATTTAAAAGCCCATCTGAAGTCTCAAGACGGTCCCAGAGACGGGTTTCACAGCCTTTTGCCTCCGCCGGCCTCTCCTCTCCATCCTGGTCCTGGCAACGCAGGGTGTGGAGCTACTCAGCAGCCATTTGGTCAATGTGCTCACTCAGCAGCTTGTACTGCTCTGAAAGGAGAATCAAAGGGGAAACCAGCTGAGAGGTCTTGAGAAGCAGGACGGGTCGGGTCAAGTCAGCAGTGGGGAGGACAGCTTGGAGCTCCAGATCAGCAGGAACTGTTCCACCCTAGAGCATGGAAACCCCTAGACGTTCATCTCCCTCAACCTGGTCCCCTCTAATGCGCTAGACCAGGGGTGTCAAACTCGATTTCATCGAGGGCCGCATCAGGGTTGCATTTGACCTTGGGGAGGCCAGGGGGAGCATAGCAAGCATGACGTCACTCATGTCAGGGGAGACGCCTGTGGTGGTCCAAATGCTCTGCCAGCTAAAATGGGTTGCTGAGCAATGTTTTTGGCTGGGACGGCCTCCTGCAACCCTCACACTGTGGACCGGTCCTTTGCTATTTCCAGGGCAGCCCCACAGGCCAGATCTAAAAGCACCCTGTGGGCCGGATCTGGTCCTCGGGCCTTGAGTTTGACACCCCTGCGCTAGACCAACGGTGCGTGTCCAACCTTGTCAACTTTTAAGACTTGTGGACTAATTGCTATGCTGGCTGGGGAATTCCGGCAGTTGAAGCCCACGTTGTCTTAAAAGTTGGCAAGGTTGAACAATCCTGTACTGGACCAAAACGGTTCCACAACATCTGTCACCAGAATTGCAAGGAACAGCAATGATTGTCCATCATTCAATCTACCCAGTTTGAGCTATTTCTGCATACTCCGTATGTCAAAACCATTCTCCTCGCATTGATGTCCTCCAGATGTCTGGGGATCAGCTTCAGTTACGTGAAGGGTGGGAGGTACACATCTGGGGGGCAGCCGGCAGCCTAAGGCAAAGCACAAGGCTACGGTGGGAGCATCTAAATCCCCAAAACAGCTTTTTCTGTAGCAACCTGAAGATGTGTGGACTTCAACTCCCATATTGGTTCAGGAATTCTGGGAACTGGAAATTGCCACTTAAGTGTCAGAGAAGCAATCTATAGAGCAGAGATTCTCCACCTTGGGAGATTGAAGATATCTGCACTTCAACTCCCAGCAAGGCTGGATGGGGAATTCTGGGATTTGAAGTCCCCACATCTGAAAGCTGCCCAGGTGCTCTGAAGGGAAACTGCTCTTCTTCTTATCTCCTCTTTCCTTCCCCAAGATGTCCCTGGCTTTGTCAAGACTCCTGGACCTTTCCAGGCTCACACCTACCTTCATCCAGGTTGCCAATCACTGCCTGCTTCTTCAGGAAATCGTTGCAAAGTTTCTTGTTCAGCCCAAAAGCCAGCATGTTATGAGTGAAAGTTCTGGTCAGGGAAAGTAAAGAGAAGTCAGAAGAAGCCAAAAATCTAACTTTGGGGGTTTGTGGGTTCAATCCAGCTGAACAAAAGTCAAGGAACAAGCTTTGTGTGAGACACTAAAGAAGCAACGTTGGACTGAATTGTTCAAGAATCTCACCAGGATTCCACATTTTAAGTTGTGGAAATCAAAAGGAAGCCATGGGATCCCAGATGTGGTTGATCTGCACAGCCTCTCCCTAAGCAGAGAATGCTTAAATCAAGGATCAGCCATGGTCTCCAGCTCTATTCCGACTGTCCTCAAAGCCCCCACAGGTTTCACTCTTTGCCCAGACAAAACAACACATCAATTTTGATCCTGTCTCCCAGTAACCTCACCCTATCACTGCCCATGTCACTGCTGGTGGCCCCTGGGAGTTCATGAAAAAGAAGATGAGGTTGATCAGAACTGAGTCAGAACTTCGACCATATCTGTGCGGTGAAGTTTACGTTATACTGGTTCCCAAAATAAATCCATAAAATAGGCAGGGGTGAGATCTTTCTAATTTACTCTTGGCTGGTGGCTTTGAGCTCTACCTGGTCTGAGCTGAAAGCAAGCCCACATTTACACACTGCCCACATTTAGTTCAAAACACAACTGATTTGGCTTTTATTAGAAAAAGGTGATTGAAGCCATCCGCTGCTCGTTCTGGTGATCCAGGACAAGCTTTTCCAGATACATCCAATCCCCATTACTGGGATTCCCAGAAGACCTTCAGAAGTCCCAAAAAGTAGAAGGCCAGCATAGGCCCTCTGGGAATGCGCAATGCAAATGACACACTGAATTTGGTAGCCTAGATATGAGAAGACATTAGGGACGCATAGATTTCCAGTATGATTAATGGCAGGCATTTAAAAAATAATGACTGTCTTAATAGAGAGGGGGCAGGGAGAGAGAGAGAGATGAAGGAGGGAGGGACAGCAGGGGGAGGAAGAGAAAAAGAGAGAGAGAGAGAGAGAGGAGAGAGAAAGAGAAAGATGAGGGATGGAGGGACAGCAGGGGGAGGGAGAAAGAGAGAGGAGAGGAGAGGAGAGAAAGAGAGAGGAGGAGAGAGAGAGGAGAGAGGAGAGGAGAGAGATCAGAATTATTATAGAGATAAGCTAAAGAAGACTATGTCAATCTTTGATCCCCTAGAAGAAGGATAAAATAGGAATTTGCATAAGTAATCAAATAAATACTTGATAGGCGGCCACCAGAAATGCCAGTGTTATAGCCTGGGAAGTTAAAAAACATCCCCAAAGAAGGAAATAGCAAGTCATCCTGTTGGCAAGAAAACTGCATAGTTGTGCTGATATAGTTAACAAGAATCAAGCTCAATTCCAGTGTAACATGAAGTCAGGGTACTTCTCTATGTAGCACAGAACTATTTGCTTCTGCAAGAAGCATAAAAATCATACAGTTTTATGGGCCTTTCTTTAACATATAATACATCCTGATGCATGTTACAGAGGAGGGCATCCATGGGGAGAGGTGTCCAAAAAAAAAAGTCAAAACAGTTGCCATAACTGTTCAATCAAAGTTGTCCCCTTTTTATGTACATAAGAAGAGAGAGGCAAAACAACTGTGCAGTTCCTACTGCTATCTTGATTTTTTTGACACCTGTATACCCAGATGTCCCTTCTTAGAGTCCGCTGAAATATTTCTACTGTTAATGCAGAAGCAAAGCCATGGGATTTTTAAAAACTATGCTGCTATTTCTCTTTAAAAAAAGAAAAGCAAATCCAAAAAGAGATTCGGAGCACCGGAGTATAACACGCACCTTAATTTTGGGGGAGGAAAAGAAGAAAAAAACATTTCTGCCTCTACATACTACTATCAGGATCAGCGGCGTCCTCACTTCTACGTGGATTTTGATAATGAGCAGCACAGATCTCTTCATCTGTTTAAAACAAACCGTATCACCCAACGCACATTTAACTGGAGTGGGTGGGGTGGGGGATGACTTTCATGGAGCAGAGGAGGGACCTGGCACTGAAGTTTCTGCTCCCGAGATGCTCCCATCTTCCTACCTATAGCTGTAGGCATTGAAAGCCTGGCTAACTCTCAGCAAGGCCCGATAGAGACGCAGCACTTCAGTCCTCCTGGACGCTGCCATCTCTTAAACATGGTGCCGGGCTTCCTGGCAAGCCCCCTGTGCCTTTGCTGTCTCAGTCAGAGCCTAATTCCGCAAGTGACCCAGGGAAACGTGGAGGTCAGGACTCAGTTGGCAAAGCGGGTGCTGCACAGGGGGCGTAGGGCAAGACACTGCCACCCGGAAACATGGTTGCCGCGATCTCTGCTGCCTGGAGCTGCTCGAAAACGTGATGCTCTTTTTTTGCCTCCGCACACCCCGTTTTTGGAATTGGGGAGATCTCCAGGCAGTGGAGATTGCCGGGGAGGAAAGCATTTTCAGGTGGCAGCACCGGCCATACGACCTGTTTTTGGGAATTGGGGAGGGGATTGCAGTGCTGCCGCCCAAAAACGCTTTTTTTCCCGATTCCAAAAACGGGGCATGCAGCCAGCAGTGTGCATCTGGGAACCAGAGAGGAAATCATTTTCAGGTGGCAGCGCCAGCTCCGTTTTTGGATTCGGGGAGGAAACTGTTTTGCATAGCAGGGAAGGGGATGGGGGGGTTGATCAGTTGTTTGAAGGGGAGAGGGAAGATGCATGCTCTTAACTTTACACATGCTGTGATAGGTGTTGGAGGAGGAGAGGCGGAGGAGTTGCACCCAAATAAGATTTCCACCACCAAGTGTGTCTTGAAGAATGTGGCTGACTACTTCTACAAGAGATACAGGGGAGGACCCAGGCTGACGGGTGGGTGGGGGGCATCCAGGATGAGGCCGGCTTTGGTCCTGGCGTCCTCCTCCTCCTTGATGTGATTCCCTCTGGCGAAAGCGGCGCCCATCCATGAAAGCTCAGGGAGATTGCCTTTCACC
>JANHFT010001921.1:38172-56407 GCA_032467955.1 Pseudoxenodon macrops | reverse complement strand
CAAAATTATTATATCTATTCCAGACAGTCCCTATAAAATTAGAAAGGAGATTTTTTGAAGAACTAAATAAAATAATTTAAAATTTTATTTGGCTGGGTAAGAAAGCATGGATAAATATGGAAACGTTACTAGACAGAAGCAGAGGTGGCTTTGGACTTCCAAAATGGGAACTTTATTATCAAGCTGCAGAGCTACCGTATTATGGATCAGGGATTGGATAAACTTAGACAATAAAAGAGTGTTAACGATTGAAGGACATGACTTACAAGCAGGTTGGCATGCATTCCCATGGGATAAACATAAAAAGGCACATTTATATTTCTACCGACACCAAATAAGAGAAGCGTTGATATGGACTTGGGAAAAGATCAAAAGGAAACATTATATGAAATTACCAAACTGGGTTTCGCCAATGGAGACAACGATCTATCCGAACGCATTGGATTAAAAAAAAGATGATAAGATATAAAGGTCAGTAGTGGTTGTTATTGAGGTAGTTAGAGGCGTGTGTGCCTAGTTTTGGATGATGAGGGGTTGGATGTTAGGATGTGGGTTGCGGGATTTACTTTTGATACAGTCCGCACAGTAGTTCAAGACCTTCCTAATATTATGTAGTATATTCTGCCCATGGAGCAGGAAAAAAAATTATATAAATTGTTCCACTGGATTGGTTTATAATTCGGTGTTCCTGAATAAGCATGGACCTATCTGGGAATCATGGAAATCCTTGTCCAGCACAACTTGAGGGGGGAAATCTATTTTTAGGGTAAGATTATTTAAGTAGATTGCACCATAATGTGTTGATGTACTAGACATTTTAACATTTTAAATAATGTTTTATTAGGTATCAAAATCTATTTTTTTGATTCTTCAAATATCTGTAAAACTTGCAAAATGTAGTTCTCTTTTAAGAAAATCCCTCTTTGTTTCAGAGAGGCCAATAAAAATACCGCAAAGCTATCTATTTTGCTTTCTTGTCTTTATTGAAAATTAAAAAGGAAAAAGGAAATAAAATGTATACATCACTCAGGGAGGAAGAGGATTATATGTTACAGATGTTTTAATCTTTTAAACAATTTTATTAACATGCTATATTTTATAATTCCATATTTGATTAAGATTGTTACAACTGCACATAGAATCTCCTTTAATTTCAAATTCCAGGTTGATGCATCAAAATCCTTTATAATAGTTTTAACTGAGAAAGGAATAAATGATTTTATGTAGGCTTTCTTAATAGAAGGGAATATAATATGAAGCAATTAACATATTTTTATTTGTTTTAATTAGTCAGAGATGTGAGAGAATTAGACATATAGGGGAAAATACAGATGATTCTTTTTCACAGACCTAGATGGGAACTGTACTCTCTCTCTCTCTCTCTATCTACATCTACATCTACATCATCTACATCTACATCTACATCTACATCTACATATGATGTAAATGGCTTCATGTTATTTTCTTAATGGGCATCTACTGTCAGGTTTAAGTTCAAACATGACTCAGTGAAATCCAATTGCGTTCAGTTGTTTATTTGCCTATTTCTAATAGGCAGAATCTTGCCAGACTAAAGCAATGACCTTCTAATCGAATAGATACACAATAAGAAATTCCAGGTGGGGCAACCCAGGTCCTTTTCCTCCCCCATTCAGTTCAGAACTGGACAATCTCCCTGCTACCTCCCTGCTGAAAAGCCAAGATTCTCCCCAACTCTTTCTCCAGATCCGCATCTACTCCCAACTTGGCTGATCTTGAAAAAGTTATGCAGACCTGAACTTAGTTGGAAACCACCAGAAAATCCCAGAGCTTTGGTCCAAAGTAAAAAGTAAAAAAATATCCTGGAAGAAGTCAACGGCATACCATTTTATATAGAAATAGCAATAGTACTTAGATTTATGTACTGCTTCATAGTGCTTTACAGACTCTCTAAGCAGTTTACACAGTCAGCATATTGCCCTCAACAATCTGGGTCCTCATTTTTATCAACCTCGGAAGGATGGAGGGCTGAATCAACCTTGAGCCATTTAGGATCGAAGTCTTGGCAGTGGACAGAATGAGCCTGCAATGCTGCATTCTAACCACTGCTCCACCATGGTTCATATAATCCAATAAAACCAAGTGGTATATCCTTGTGGTCTCCAGCAATGAAGCTGGACTCAAAGAAGACTTTAACTTTTTAACTTACTCCAGGGCTGGATTGCAGTTACCCATGCTTATTTAGAATAAATCCCTATAAATTCAGTGAGACGTATTACTAAATAGATATATATAGGAACAGAGATGTTTGGGTAAGAGTAAAGGAGAATAAACACTCACAGAATACCAGACTCCACATGAATGGAAGGTTCATATAACCATAGACACATTTGTTTAAACCTTTGTTTACATATTGTAAAGATTGGATTAAGACATGCATATTCAAAACTTAACATTATACAATATTTTGGAAATTTTGTTATTCTCTATTTAATTTACATCACATTTTATTTATTCAAATAAAAGTGTTGCAGTCAGATAATCAACTTTATATACCCAGTGTTGATGTGGGCATTTTTCCTAACCAGCATATTATTTAGAGATCATTAGATTTACAGTACGGAATGTATAATCCTAATTTATAGAAAATGTGGTTCAGAGGCTAAAGGGCAAATATTGTCATAATGCAAAGTATGTAAATCAAAGGTCTAGCAATTTGTACCTCTGAACTTCATTTTTAGAGGTTGTCACCACTTGGGGAAAAAGAGTCTTTGATTATTATGACTATTTCTTCAGAATATGTGATGTATCTATTGTAGGATATATTGCAGACTTTGAAAGCCAGTCCAGCATTCTTTTAACCTCTGGCAAAAGGATGTTTGACATCCCACTCACAGAACAGGATTGTTGAAATTGCATTACTGCCAGTGAATGTTTTGGAAGAAAGCCTGACCCCACGGAGTTGTTTTCTAATGGTTTCAAAGAACCATGAGTTCATTAACTATGTTTTTGCTTCTCTCTGGAGTTCTCATGAGACTGTTTGCAAAGGGTTCCACCATTCAGCCTAGTTGGAGTGAGGCAAAAGTACTGAACTCAAGAGCCTAGTATGATTTATGTGAAATGGTGATTACCAAGAAAATTCTTATGTCTCTGAAATCTCATATTCTTCATTTTTTGCAGCAACTTTTCATCACCCAGACATTATTTCCCTCAATTTTAGATGTGTGTGAAAGGAGTTTGCTTTGAAATCTCTCTGCTTGCTAACTGGATAAAGTAAGGCCAGTATCCACAATTTAAACTTACCTACCGCAACACTTTACTTTTATACTAAAACTTCAGTAATCACTAAACATACCGTATACACACTTAATATTTTTCATAATGTTTACATAATCCCTTTATTATAGATATTCAGCTTCACAAGTAGTCCTCAACCTATGACCACAATTGAGCCCCAAAATTTATGTTGTTAAGTGAATTTTGCCCCATTTTATGACTTTTCTTGCCACAGTTGTTAAGTGATTCACTGCAATTGTCAAATTAGGAACACAGTTGTTAAATGAATTTGGTTTCCCCATTGACTTTGCTTGTCAGAAGGTCTCAAAATGGGATCACATGACCTCAGGAGACTGCAACCATCATAAATATGAGTCAGTTGCCAAGCACCTGAATTGTGATCACATGATCTTGGGGGTGCTGCACTGGTCATAAGTGTGAAAAACTGTCATAAGTCATATCAGTGCTGTTGTAACTTTGAACGGAACTGTTGTAAATCGAGGACTACCTAGTTATTTAGCTGTGTGGAAATTTTTAATTGATTCTGGGTAATAAATTGACTTTTCTGTTTCCTATTTATAAACCAGCTAAAGATGGGAACATTAGGAGAAATTTTCAAAATATGGTTTTCCCTTTTTCTGTCAGCCTTATCTATTTTCAAATGTTATAATAATTAAATAAATATTAACCCATAATCTAGCCTTTGCATAGTGTCTTTAAGAAAATATTTTGAAATATTTTATTTATAATTTTTATTAAATGTAAGCACTTAATATTTTAGATTACCATAATAAAGAATCTGTCAGTAGGTTATCATTGGAAGAGTAGAAAATTATCTAAATCCAGAATTAGGCATTTCTGCTCCATGCTGCTCCATTTTTGCTGATGAAAATTATTATTAATTTACTTAATCCATTTGGCCGCCTAACTTAACTACATAACTTTGGGTGGCTAAGAAAACACATAGACAACATAAAACAACATAAAAGCTGTAAAGCAACTCTTTAAAAAAAATCTTCTCATAAAACAGTCTCCTCACAAAACTGTCACACAACACAGAACAGAGCATAGTTTACTTAGTGGGTTCCAATAATATCCTGGCACAAAGTCTGACAAAAAAGTTAGGCCTAGAAGGCTAAAAGACTTGATATCTTGGGTGAGAGCGGTTCCATAGGGTGGGGGTTATGACAAACACTACTTCTTGGTCCTAAGAGATGACATTGTTTCACAGAAGGGACTGTGTCTGCTTTGCCAAGACATAATAAAAACATTGGAGACAGCAGATTCTGATTTTAAAACTGGAAACCAGCCCCTTGAATTGCACTCAGAAACTTCATGGAACACAGTGTAGTGGTGGGTTCCTACTGGTTCGGACTGGTTCTACTGAGTACATAGTAGGCCACTGGTGACGTCACAGAGCGGTTCTGCTTCTTGGGCGACGCCATCTTTTTTTTGGGAATTTTTTTTTTTTGGGGGGGATTTTATTTTGAATTTTTTTCGTATTTTTCTTCTTCTGCGCATGCGCAGAAGCTGAGTTTCCGGCACATTTAACAACGCAATTGCTTAGAAACCAAAATTTTGGGCTCAATTCTGGTCATATGTCAAGGACTAGTAAACTCCTTTTCTTTTCTGGTAATTTTTCTCTCTATTAGAGGTACTAAAATAATCCAGATGATATAAGGTTTCCTGCTGGAGCAGGGAGTTAGACTAGATGTCCTCCAAGGTCCCTTCCAGCCCTAGATTGCTGTGCCTCAAAGCATCTTCTGAAGCCACATCTAGTGCCAGGGTTTGTGATCCTTCCTTCCTTCCTCTTCTTTCTCTCTCTCTCTCTCTCTCTCTCTCCCTTCCTTCCTCTTTCTTTCTTTTTTCTCTCTTTCTTTCTCTTTCTTTGTCTCTTTCTTTCTTGTCTCTCTCTCTTCTCTCTTTCTCTTCCTTCTTTCCTTCCTTTTCTATCTGTTTCTTTTCTCTCTCTCTCCCTTTCTCTTTCCTTCCTTCTTTCTTTCTCTTTCTTTCTTTCTCTTTCTTTCTCTCTTTGCCTTTCTTTTCTCTCTCCCTTCCTCTTTCTTTCTTTCTTTCTCTCTTTCTCTCTCTTTGTCTTTCTTTCTTGTCTCTCTCTCCCTCTCTCTCTTTTCTCTCTCTCTCTCTCCCTTCCTTCCTCTTTCTTTCTTTCTTTCTTTCTTTCTTTCTTTCTTTCTCTTTCTTTCTTTCTTTCTTTCTTTTCTCTCTCTCTCTCTTTCTCCCTTCCTCCTTCAAAATCTAGGAGAGTGAGACGTACCTGAGACGTGCTAGGCAGGAGGCCTGAGAGAAAGCGCCTGGTCTGGGCACACCACCCTCCATGACGGAGCCCTTCCCAGGGAGCAAAGCAAGAACTTACCAATCCTGATCCTGATGGTGAGTTCCAGCCATGGCAGCAGCGGCGGACAAAGGGGTAGCTCCAGGCGGAGGCGGGTGGAAGGGTTGTGGTGGTGGGTGAAAGGGGAGCTCCATGCGGCGATGGGTGAGGGGGGTGAGAGTCTTTCGCAGCACTGTGTTTTGAGTCCTGATAAGTCCAGAAAGCATTGCACCAAAGAGAAACAGGATTCAACCTGTTTCTCTCTGCCTGGCTCTCCAGATGGGACTTACACTTACAGGCTTTGTGCTGTGAAAGACTCTCTCACTCTCCCAGCAAGAGAGTTGGGAAGAGAAAACAAGTCACTGACGAACAATCCTTCAAGTGATCAGCAGCTGCTTCTTCTCTTCACTGCTCTCTTGCTGGGACAGTGTCTTTCGCAGCACAGTGCTTTGGGGACCCATCCGGAAACCAGGCACAGAGGAACAGCCAGGGTGAAGGCGGTACTTTCAGTGCCCATGAGGAACCAAGGCTTGGAGCAGTTTTGGAGCTTGTTAAGGGGGAGGATCTCTCCTTGAACCCAGTCATGCATTTTCAAGCTTGGGCTGCTTGGAGTGAAAAGCTTTAAAACACATGGCTGGGGCCAAGGAGTAGTCCTCCTCCTTAACAAGCTCCAAAACTGCTCAAAGTCTCAGTTCCTCATGGGCCAGTGGGGATGGTGGGGGGGCTGTGGCAAGCTAGGCCACAGGCAGCGTGGCCTGTAATGGAGCCATGCTGGGCCATGGCAGCTTAGCCAGCCACACAAGCTTGGTGGGGCTGCAGCAAGCTCTTGGTGGCGATCAGGCAGGGGCAAGCGAGCGGCAACTGGGCAACTGGTTCAGGGCCGTGGCCAGCCAGAGGTCACTACCAGTTCAGCAATCCAGGCCAAATTTCCCCTAACACTTCTAGGAAGCAACCTTGATAGCATCACTTGGGTAGCCCAGAGCAGAGATATGTTACTCTGAAGTAACTCCCTGTGTTATTTTTGGTTCCCTGGGCCCAACAGTTCTGAAGAATACTATGATCGATGGTACTGAAGGTTCTCAACGGAATAGGTTAGCCCAGTTTGGAAGCTGTTTTAAGCTGCTCTTAATACCATACAGATAGTCTTTGCTTAACACTGGTAATTATGAATGACAATCCCATTGATGAGCAATGTGATTGCAATGTGGGATGTCATATGATCATGCTGACTGCTGTGATATTGTAATTGCAAGCTGGTTGCAATGTTCCAAATTACAATTATATGACTACAGGGACACTATGACAACTTTAATTTTGAAGACTCATCAGTCAGGTGCCATCGTAAGTTCAAACAGTCGCTGAATGAATTGAGTGGTTGTTCAAGAAGGACTACCCATAATTTAGGACTGATTCTTCACATACAAAATCCAACTAATGGTTCTTTGATGTATTGAATATATTACTTTTACCCTTTCTGGTTTGGAATTTTCAAAGTTCTGAACTGCTTGATCAAGACCACATGAAGTTATCAAAGTGTCAAAGGATTTACGTGGCTACATCCCAGTAACAATTTTTGTTTCCCTGCTGTATGATACATTTAATTGAATACCCTTATCATTGGCAGATGTGTTCAAAACAGATTTTTCACTTTTATGATTTTATTTTTATAGATGTTGTAAATTTGTACATTTAAAACACTTTGGCTAAAATATTTTATTGTGACAATTGGTTAACATTTAGTTCTCTAAAGCTGGAACGGTTGTTTTTTTAAAATTATAGACAGACATATGGGTTTTAAAGAAAAATAATGTATTTGCCCATAGTACAAGAAAATGTATGAGTTATAGCTATATTCTGATTTGAAATGAATGTTTGCAAGATAAAACAGAACAGTTCACATGAATTTGACTCATTATAGTTTTATTCAGCAGTAAGTAATTTAAAAGGTATATGAATTTAGACACTTCCTTTTTGCCATTATATTCCAGATGTGCCAAATTCAAGCTAATTGAAAGAACTGTTCTGCTCCAATAAAGTTAATTTTGCTACTCTTGCTTTACACAATATTGGCAAAAATTTGTGAGGACCTCACAGTTGGCAAAGTAATGGTTTCTGTTAAATACTGAGCGTGGGCCATCACTGAGCCGAGACTGGTCGTTTCTGAACAACAACCTTTATTTCTAACAAGCTCTAACAGACGAGACAAACTTCGAACAGTAGTGAGAAAGGCTCCGGCTCCCGTCTGACAGCTCTTTATATAGTGCGGGCTGTCAGACGGTCGACCAATCAGAGAGCAGCGTTCTGGCACCAAGAACTGAGGGCTTTGACAGCGGCGTAACTTGCCGGCACGTTGGTTAAACATATTTACATAATTAGGAGACATAACAGTTTCAATCTTCATGGAGTCAATATTGCCATTGACATCAATAAGATTTTGACATCAATAAGATTTGGGCTGGCAAAAATTAGGTATTTTTTGTACTTTTAGAAAGAATGTTTGCTGACAATACAGAGATGGCTTCCATGAGAAAAATTTTCAGAGGTCAATTATGTTTTCCACTCTAAATTTGTTTTGAGCACCATTTGCTAATACTATCCCTATTTCGGGATCTTGGACAAAAAAATATTCTCTAGAACAGGGGTGCCAAACTCGCGGCCTGCAGCCCAGATGCATCACATATTGGTCACGCCCATGCCCGGTTTAGCAAAGGGGGGGAAAGTCATGATATGTCATATGATGATGCCATGACGACGCAAGTTTGACAGTCCTGCTCTAGAACATCTGAAAATTTTGGGTAGAATTAGCTTTTATTCCTGCATGTGCGCATGCTCGATGCGCAACCCTGAGTGAACCGGCAGCAAAAAGAACCAGAACCCACCCCTGGGTGTGAGAAATCAGGTTCACACGTGAAAGTTCAAATTAACTGATTTATTGCTGAAATCCTCTGCACAACTAACTTCTCAACTAACAATCAACACTGGTTGGATAAGGCTCAATGGCATTCGGGGGGGGGGGGTTGAGCTTCATTCTTCTCTGACTATGCAAGGACTAAACTAATGCCTTGAACTCTACCAGTCTCTCTACTACATCACCTCCCCTTCAAACCTTCCCTTCTTCCATTAAGGATCATTAAAGCATGCCTTCCCTTCTTCCATGGCCACTTCAGTATCTGAATGCTCACAGAACTTGGTAGGGGTAGCAATGATGCCATCTCAAAGGAGTCCTCCTCCACTGTATCTGAATGACCATTGAGGCAGATGCTGCTGGCTGAAAAGCATCTAGAATATTAATAGATTCCTTCCCCTTGAGGTGTAAATGTCAGAACTGGATGGTTGTGTATCATTCATTGTTCTGCCTCCCATGGAGTTGCCCACTGAGGTTGGTTAACCCCTTCACCTAAGGATTCCTCGTATGGTGCTGGATGGGGAACTGGAAGTTTGGAAGAATGTGGTTTTTCATGGAAATGGTAGAATTGCTACACCAAATTAGGGGTATAGACATAGCTGGCATAGCCATGACCATTCAAATTCCAGGTACCCTTTCCAATGCATCAAATACTGTGTGTCTTTGCCCCTTTGCTTAAAGTTAACAATTTCTTCCATTTCATATTCATTTTTCCCTTCCACAATCACTGGTAGCAGTGGGAAGTGTTGGGAGCATAAGGTGCTAGAGGTTTTTTCTTTGAACAGTAAAACACTGGCTGCATTTTCATGGAAGGAAGTAATTGCAAATGAAATGTTATGGGACTAATCTGCTGGAGGACCTTGAAGGGTCCCACAAATTTTACTTTTAGTTTCTTAAACAACCTTGTAGAGACCAAAAACATGGTCAAGAGTTAGACTTTGTCTCCTTCAGTTATCAGTGGTCCTTCCTGTCGATGGGTGTAAGTAGCCTTCTTGCACAATTGCTTTGCCTGTTCCATCTGCTGTTTCAACAGGGTTTGGGCAGCAAACTGTTCTTGCAAAAATTCCACAGCTCCTGGGAGCTGCTCCTCCCTCAGGTTCTCTGCTAAGACTCTCAGATGTGTTCAGCACAAAGCTTAAAAGGGGGTCATAGCAATTAATGTGTTATAGGAAAATTCTGCTAAGGGTAACAACGAAGGCCATTTTTCTTGGTTGTAAGTGTAGTAATATCTTAAATATTGCTGGAGCATCGTGTTAATATTTTCAGCATCACCATTCATGGCTGGGTGGTGGGCTAAAGATAAGCTAATCTGGATATTCAAAAGTTAGAACAGAACACCCCCAAAACCTGGAGGCAAATTGACTGCCCCTGTTGGAGATTTGTCTGGACAACATGCCTCTATAACAGGGGTGTTAAACTCAATTTCATTGAGGGCCAAATCAGGTTTGTGTTTGACCTCAGGAGGAGGGGCAGGGGGGGCATGGCCAGGGTTGGCATGTCCAGATTGACCTCACTTGTGTCAGGGGTGCCTATGGTGCCCCAATCACTCTGTCAACAAAAATGGGCTCCTGAGCTCCATTTTTGTCTGCGATGGCCTTCTGCCAGCGGGCTGCCTGCGGCCCTCGTGAACTCCATTTTTGCTGGCAGAGGCCTTCAATGTTTCCAGGGCAGCCCTGCAGGCCGGATCTAAGCACCCTGAGGGCCAGATCTGACTCCCGGGCCTTGAGTTTGACACCCCTGCTCTATAGTAAAAGATGTGGTCCCAAAAAAGTTGAGCTGTTTCTTTGACAGTGGGCAATCCCAACTTGGAAAAAAGATCCACTACAACTAGTATGAATGTATAGCCACAGACTGGGGATAGATCAGTAATAAAATCCAGGGAGACCAGGGAGTGGTTGTAACAGCCTTGCTGGCTTCTAATGGTGGGATTTAGCTCTTCTGCAGGTGTGGCAGGATGCTACACATAGTCCTTGATGCCTGCTGCCACTTTAGTCCACCAAAAGTCTCTTAACATTCTGTGCAACATTTTCAAAACTTCCCTATGCCCCACTATATTATTATAAAGGTGAAGCAGATGAGGGTTTGAGCGGAGCGAGCTATAGAAGCATTACAAGATTGCTTTGAGTGCACTGATTGTGGCATATTTAAAGAAGCAGCAACAGATAACCAACCTATAAATGTAGAGGAATATGCCACCAGTGTCTGCATATATTCAAAAGTGCAATGAGGATGTCTGTGTCCTTAAAAACATTGTTGTGAGGGTTAATGAAAAAACATGGATGACATATGAGGTTTGCAAGATGTTGAAAGGCTTTTAAATCTGGCAATATGCTGGCACTTAGGACAGCCAGAGCCAATTTGAAAAGTGCCATAAAAAGAGCAAAGCAAGCTCATTGTCAAAAAGTTCAGAACTTTTTTCAGGACCCAACAAACACCAGGCAGATGTGGCAAGGCATCCAGGCCATTACAGACTATAAGGTGGCTCCATCGTATTGTAAGGGCGATACAGAATTTTTAAATGAGCTGAACAGATTTTATGCAAGATTCCAGGCATCAAATAGCATCCTCATGAGGAAAGCTGTGCCCCATCCTAATGAGCAAACACTTAGCTTTGATGTTACATTGTGTAAAGTTAACATTCGGAAAGCAGCAGGCCCAGATAATATCCCTGGGCATGTTCTTAGAGAATGTGCACACAAATTGGCTTGTGTTCTTACAGATATTTTCAATCTTTCATTGCAATAGGCAGTGATCACATTGTGTTTTAAGACTGATATTATTTTGCCAGTTCCAAAAAAAGTCTATGATCACAGGTATTAATAATTAGCGTCCTATTGCAGTTACATCCATCCATAAGAAATGTTTTGAGAGACTGATATAGGACATTGTTGTATCCATCCTCCCTCCTAATTTTGACTTGCCTCAGTTTGTTTACTGTCCAAATCGCTCTAAAGAGCATGCTATTCCTTTTGTTCTCCATCTGAGCTTATACATCCTCAGCAGGACCATACCTGGAATACTGCATCCAGTTTTGGTCACATTACAAATGTTGAGACTTTGGAAAAAATGCAAAGAACAACAAAGATGATTAAGGATCTGGAGACAAAAACATATGAAAAAAGATTGCACGAATAGGGTATGGCTAGTCTAGAGAAAAGGACCAGGGGTGACATGATACCAGTATTCCAGTATTTGAGGGGCTGCCACAAAGAAGAGGGAGGCAACTTATTTTCCAAAACACCAGAAGGCAAGACAAGAAACAATGGATGGAAACTAATAAAGGAGAAAAGCAACCTGGAATTAAGAAGAAACTTCCCACAGCGAGGACAATTAACCACGGTGTCACCGTGGTTAGAATGCAGTACTGCAGGCTATTTCTGCTGACTGCTGGCTGCCAGCAGTTTGGCAGATCGAATCTCACCAGGCTCAAGGTTGACTCAGCCTTCCATCCTTCCGAGGTCAGTACCTTTCTAATCAACAAGCTCAGCATCTTAGCCACCGAGCCACCACATCCCTATTTATTAGAGGTGATCAATTTTGTCAATCCTTGCTAGGGGTGTACAGTTTGTCAGCTTTTGACAAGTTTACCATCTTTAACCACGTGCATATTGATAGAACTGAAGAGTGGGGGGAATCTACAATTTCATTGTGGCAGCCTTTCAGTGGCATCAAGCTCCTTATGTAATGTGGCATTTTATCAATGCAGTGGAACATATATCCATATCTGTAAAATGCAGCCAACACTGCATTTCCATCCCAGCCTGGATATGGACCCCTACAAAAAAAGAGTTAGGTTGCAAGAAGCTTTACTTCGAACTGAACAATTGCAGACAGTGTCAGGCACAGTGTGTGTGTAAATACATGTTTGGTTTAGAAAATCCCCAAGTCCTGAATTGAGAGTTTGCCTGCGATAAATTTCAAGCTGACAAGAGTCCAAAACAGCAGGTAGAAGTGTTGTCAAGTAACGGTTCAGAGGTTTAGGCCTCCTGGTAAGTCATCAGCTGGTTCTGGTTCAGTGGGACTGAATTTACATAGAAAGGTTTAGGAAAATCCCAAGGGTTTTTACATCCTTACAATTTTTTCCCATCGATGCTCAGCATCAGCTTAAATCTTCTAAGAAACAACCATCTTGATATTGCCTGCTTTTTTTCAGGAGGCAGTGTGAACATCTCTGACAGGAAGAGAACGATTCATGCAGAAATGAGTTTGTTGAAATTAGATATTGCCCTACGGCTGTCTGAAAATGGTTTCCTTTTTTTCTTCTTCTTCCTCTTGGAAACCATTAAAAAACACATCTGCCTCCAGGTGGATGCAAAACTCCATGAACCATGAAAGGTCTCGTCTTCCTTGTCACAATCACATGCACAAACACACACACACACACACATGTCTACGTTCCCAAGTAATGAGAAAACGGAATGTCCCCTTGAGATTTTTGTGAATAACAAATGAGATTAGCAATAACAAGGAAAAATTAGTCATTAATGTAACGTCAATGTTAGTAACATCAATGTTACTAACCCCAAGCCTTTGATTGGTACAGGTGAACTAAAAATGACTGGAGTCCAAGTTCATCTAGGCTCTTTTTTTAGATCTAACTTAAATTAAATTATGATAGAGGCCAAAACTCTTTAAATAAACTCGGTGTCAACTTCGAAACAATTTCAGCTGAAGCCATGTTCATTTCCACTTCATTGTCACTCTTGGGAGAAGGGGGGGTTAGAAAGGACTGGAATGTGGTGCCTTAGTCCACTAGATCAAGGGTCTGCAACCTTAAACACTCAAAGAGACATTTGTACACATTTCCCACAGAAAAGAAAACACCGGGAGCCACAAACACTTTCCCGTGCCTGACTGTTTCTTGAGCGGCCACAAAACTAGCATAGGTAGTTGAATTAAACATTCTGTTTTCTTCTGAAACTTTTCTTTTCTTGGATTTATCCATGGTTGGCCTACCGGGGGTTGAAAAGCTCAAGAAATTGCATGCCAGTGGGTGTCGCACATTGGCAGTTGTGATGCCTATTTTGAGCGACAGGGAGCCGCAGCAGAGGGATGAAAGAGCCACATGCGGCTCCAGAGCCATGGGTTGCTGACTCCTGAGTTAGACCAACAGTTTCAACCATGGTGATCTGATCTTCAAAATCAGGCCCAGGATGGAGCTTGTTCGTTGCTAGTTATGAATTTGGGACTTTTCATCTCATGGAACAATGCAGCTATAATTGTTTTATTTGGCCAGCGCATTTGGTACGTAAAGAGCGGAGACGCTGGCGTAATTAATTGCTTCTGACTTTCTTTGAAATCGGGAGATTTCCTTGGCTGTGCCAGAGCAAACTCTGAGTGGCCGCTGATATTATTAGCATTATTTTGTTGAAGGGATCCTTATTTCTTCCTCCACATACCTCCTTCACTGCAAACATTTTGAAAGCAACTGTAAAATCCTCTCCGGGACACACTGTGGCTATTCATTGCCTGCTGGTGTTGGGAGCAACAGAGTGTGGGTGAAATATATATAGAAAGCAGAAGAAAGAGAGGAGAAAGAAAAGGGTGTGAGGGCGGATGAGTGGATGCAGGCTGTTTATACAGAATTAAAAAAAAAAAAAGACGCAGGAGGGCATGGCTTAAAAAGAATGACTTGTTCACAATATCGACCCAAAGCAAAATAATGACTCAGTTGTTTTAATGGATGCCTTGTAGGATACGCAGCATGTGGAGGAGTCTGTGTGGGGAAACAAGCTGCTAAGAAACAGTGCTGGGCCGGCCAAGAAGCAACTCTCAGTTTTCCCTCGGAGGCCGAATTATAGGGATGGCAGATTCAGGATGCAAGTTTTGGTCTTCAACTTTGGGGTGTTTAGGAAGGGGCCGGGCTACTTCTTTGACATTTTATGTCAACGTCTTCCGTCTGAAAACAGGGGCCCTTGAAAGCAGAGGTGGCCATTGTATGCGGTTGGAAACATGGCAAGATGTGACTAGAGTTTTTGGAAATTATAGACCTTAATTGTGGACCTGGGAAATCTGAGCCTCTGTCACTGCCTTTGTCTATGGCCCTTAGGGTAAGCAAGTCAGGTCAAGCCTGTTGTGTGAACCTGTCACCCGCTCATTTCTGGGTGAGGATCTGTCTTCTGTGGGCAACAGAGAGCCCAATGCATGGAGATGTTGCTCGAGAGCCTTTCAACAAGAGAGGCAGACGGCCATTCCAGGTGTCCTCCTTTTAAAACAAATCAGAACCCAATGTCCAGTCCTTTCCTCATGCTTCCTCAACCAGACGGCCCAGGCGCTCAGGCTGGCTGAGACTTGTGGGGGTTGTAGTCCACTCCATCTGATTTTGGATTCCGTTTTCTAGAATTGCTGCTGGTGTTTGATGTCTCTTCTCCAACATCTCCACATCTTTCTCAGCCTTCACAAGATCCTCTCAGCCCAGCTGAGCAGTCTCTCATTCCCAGGCCGTGATGACTGCAGAGCCCAGTAACTCTCGCCTCCACCGCCAAAGTGGACCCGCTTATGGAAGGGAATTTCTCCCCGATTCCAGGGGGTTCCTGTTCACTTTGGGCACACAGCAGCCCTGACCTTCCTCACCCTCTGCTGCATGGCATCTCCGGATTCCGTGAAAGGTCCCATTCATCTCAGCCCTCTTAAAGAATGCAGCCCAGTCTCCGCACGGGATTCCCAGACTGGATGTCCATGGAAAAGCCAGAAGGAGAGATTGACAGGTCTCCAGTAGCTCACCTGATTTTTCCCCCGCAAGTGACTTGGCTGTCAGGAGGAATAGGCAGGGCAATTTATGTCTTATGCCCTCAACCCTGGTTTTAAGGAACGGGCCCTTTAGAAGCTGTTGTGTGAATAGAGAAGAGCGGGAAAGAACACGTCCTCCCAGTATATATTGATACTTTAAAATAATAATAATAATAATAAAGATGAAGAAAAGGTTGCTCATGAAACCATAGTTTAGGGCAGGGATGTCCACGTTTGCCAACTGTATGACCTGTGGACTTCAACTCCCAGAATTCTCCAGCCTCCATGGCTGGTGTGGACTTCTGGGAGTTGACGTCCACAGGTCCTAAAGTTGCCAAGCTTGTAGAGTCCTGGTTTAAGGGCCATATTTGTTGCCTTGTTCTGTCTATTCTACCATTCTTCACCTCCTGATATTTGAGGACCGCAGTTCCCAGAGTTCCCGTTTACTTTTCATTTTAGCCATCCTTGCTGAGAATGCTGGGAATTGCAGTCCTCCCATCTCTGGACCAGATTGGAATAAGCTTTGTCTATTCCAATGTTTCTCAGCCTTGGCAAGTTTAAGAAGCGTGGACTTCAACTCCCAGAATTCCCCAGCCAGCATGCTTCTTCAACGGGCTGCTTAGAAAGAAGCCCCACCCATCCATGTGAACCCATGCATCGTGGTTGGTGACCAAGGGGTTGATGATGCCTCGGCTTGATATATCAGCATGATGTGGTGAAGAGTGTTAATGGCTTCAGGACCATCAAGTAGAAGCCACACTAATAAAGGAGAATATCTGTAGCTGAGGGTTGACAAGGAGGCTCCTTGGTGCTCTCTGAGCTTGCTTGTTTTCTTGCAGATGTTTCATGGCCCAAACTAGGGGACATCATCAAAAGCCACACTGTTGTCATGCAGTGTGTGGTGGCATCATGATCTTTGAACATAACACAAAGGACCAGTTCCACTTTTGTACCATACCGTCTGCCCTTGATTGACGGTTCCTCCCTACCAAAGAACAGAACGCCTCATCCTGGAGCTGCAGCATCCGGTGTTGGCTTCTTCTGTCCTCCTCAACGTGTCCTGGTGTCTTTCTCAAGGCCTCTTCCCACAGTCAGAGCGGCTTCCTGCCTCCCCAGCCTCTTCTCTGCTGTTCCACAAGGCTTGATCAAGGCCAGGCCGGGTTAATCCCTAGGAGGATTAGGAGCAGCTCTGGAGTGGTCCAGCAACGGAGGCTCATCAGACTAGACAAGACCATTTTTGCAGAAGGCAGGCGAGGCTGGGTTGCCCGTCCAGATGACGCCACAGCTCAGCAACGCCAGGCTGAGGCTCACAAAATGAGACGTTTCATGGGAGCGAAACACATTTCATTGCAAACGGAGCTTCACGTTAAGCCTTGATATGACCCCAGAGGCCCATATCTTCAAGCCGTTATCTCTGGACGTGACCTTCCCGCCATCAAGAAGTCTCATCTGGGAGGACTTGCCTGTCCTTTCTAAGACCTTGACTGAAATTCTGCTGGGTTTCCAAGATTACAGGCCAAACCATTTCCCACCTTTGTGGAACTCCGCAAAGAACCAACATTTCTAAAGGAATCTGGTCACACCATGAGACCCAAATGGGCTTCATGTTTTTCAATGCATGTTGCTTAAAAAACACCCAACAACTTTGGCCTCATAACTTGGGGACGCATCTTCCAGATCCTGGGCGCAAGAAGGAATCAGTTCGGGTTATTAAGTGGCCCTTTTGCGTGTGGTGAGGAACATTTTGTTAAATTTTCTGAATCAAGTCGGGATTAAAACGGGTTTGGAGCAAGGCTTTGCAGAGTCCGGCCGAGAGCTGGTGGATCTGCTTGGGATCCTAATTCCTCCCCCATGTTGGTCTTTACAAAGCAGATGATTCTGTTGTGGCTCATTCTTGATCTGCTCCTTTTGCTGGGAGAGGCTGCACAGGGTTACGCTTGCTTGCTTAATGGTCGTGTGTTAAATAAATCAGAATTAGTGGAGTTTGCAGAGGTGCCTCAAACCATGATTCACCAACCACCATGGCCAGGTCCTTCACACCCCAAGTCAAAGCGGACCAAGATGTCAGCTGAGGCTGGACTAGAAGACCTCCAGGGTCCCTTCCAACTCTGTTCGTTGGTTAGAATAGAATTCTTTATTGGCCAAGTATGATTGGACACACAAGGAATTTGTCTTTGGTGCATATGATGCTCTCAGTGTACATAAAAAGACAAGATTCTGCTTTTAACCTTTTGATCAAAGGCCGAGGCTCACTCTGCAAATAAAACACAGTTGATCATGAAAATGAGGCGTTTGGATATTTTAACTACGAAAAGAAGGAGGAGGAGGAGGAGGAGGAGGGAGGGGCCAGCCTCACTCTGAGAAGCTCCATTGAAAAGAAAGGCAATAGGCTAATTTGTCCGGATCCCAGCTGGCAAATCGCCAAGGCTGAGCTAGGATGCCAGAGCTGCGCGCCGCTTGCCTCTCCTGGCCCTGGGCTCTCGCCCGCCAGGAAGG
The DNA here is from genome assembly GCA_032467955.1 of Pseudoxenodon macrops. Classification (NCBI taxonomy): domain Eukaryota; kingdom Metazoa; phylum Chordata; class Lepidosauria; order Squamata; family Pseudoxenodontidae; genus Pseudoxenodon; species Pseudoxenodon macrops. The sequence continues at coordinate 38,690 of JANHFT010001921.1, read as the reverse complement.
GCACCTCTGGGCATCTCCTTCTGGATCCCGGGCAGCGGCCTCTGCTCTGCCCGAAGGCTGGAGAGGGGGACGTTTGGGGGCTGGGATGGGGGCAAGAAAGGCGCCCCGCTCTCCGGGGGTTTATAAAGCAGGCGGTAAGGAGAATACAGGCTCCCTTTTCTGACCCAGCGCCAATCCGCCCCTCGCCCCGGCCTCGGTCCTGGGGGGGGGGCAGTCAGAACCATCCTCCCTCCCTCCACGGTCCAAGACTCCTCCGAGATGCTCCTGCCCCCATTTGAGGAGGTGGGACCCCCCCCGCTCTTCCAGTGGCAGCTGCCCAGAGGTGGAGGGAAAAGGCTTTGCGATGCAAACGCCCAAGAAGCCCCCTCCCCAAGATCTGGATTTTCCCCTCCTCCCCGCCAGCTCCGCTGCTTTGCAAACCCTCTGTACATGGTCAGGGTCACCCTCGCCCCTTTCTCCTTCCACGTTCTTGCTTTCCTGCGGGAGGCAGCTTGGCTCTAGGGCGTTTCGGGGGGACG
>JANHFT010001921.1:8659-27006 GCA_032467955.1 Pseudoxenodon macrops | reverse complement strand
TGGCCAAGTGTGATTGGACACACAAGGAATTTGTCTTTGGTGCAGATGCTCTCAGTGTACATAAAAATACAAGATAAGCTATCTAAATTATAGCAACGTCAGTTAATTTTGCGTTTTAGAAGCTAAGTCTCCCACTCTTGACTTTCAACACAGATGGTATTTGTAGCCCCGATGACAGTTTGAAAGCTTCCTCCTTCTCAAAGTCTGTGAAGGGGCCTCCCTGGACACACGTGGGGCTTTGTTTCTTTGCTTGTTCGTCAGTCAGAATTGTGAGGACCGTTTGTAGGTCCCTTTTTACAGTGTGGTTGTAACGTTGAAGGATTGCTAGAGCAGCGGTTGTTACGTCGATGAGCCTTTCCACGTGGAAAGCCCATCAAAGGAAGGGCAATGTTGGGGTGGGGTCTGGCAGTGTCACAGAAGGGGATTCGGGCTCCTTCCCTCCCTCTGCCCTGAAATGCCCTTTTCTGTGGCCAGCTGGGCCTGCAGCACCACTCGCACTCACAACCGACACCCCAGCCCAGTGGGGCGCTTGAGGCTGGAATTGTCCGCTGTCTGCCTTTCGCCATCCCAGGTTGTGGGTGCTTCCTCACGGTGGTGTGTGGATGCTTTGCCACTGGAGGTTTTTAAGAAGAGATTGGATAACCATTTGTCTGAAATGGCCTAGGGCCGTGATGGCGAACCTATTGTACGCGTGCCACAGGTGACATGCGGAGCCATATCTGAGGGCACGCAAGGCGTTGCCCTATGTCACCTCCAGCGTGAATGTGTGCGCTGGCACGGCTGACTTTTGCCCTTCCAGAGGGCAGGGGGAGGCCGTTATTCGCCCTCCTCAGGCTTCAGGAAAGCCTCCGGAGCCTGTGGAGGGCGAAAAACAGCCCAATGGGCCTACCAGGAGGATTCAGTGAGGCCTGTGCGCATGCGGGGAGGCAGCACGGGGTGGTGCTGTTTGTGCACACATGCGTGGGGGAGGGGGAGAGCATTGCATTATGGTCGTTGCATTACCACGCAATGGCAAAAAGTTTAGCCATCCCTGGTGTAGGGTCTCCTGCTTGAGCAGAGGGCTGGACTAGAAGACCTCCAAGGTCCCTTCCAGCTCAATCTGATTCTGATTGAGGGCCTTTTCTGGCATGTCCAGCTGCACGGCTATGGGAGAATGGACTCTCCAGCCCCACCCCTTCCCCACCCCCACCCTCTTTGGGGCTGGAAGGAGGCTGGGGTCTGTCCTGCCACCCTGGTCCAAGAGAACTCCTGACGTATGTTTCCCCTTCCTTGCAGCCAAGAACGGCGTCTCCCACGGGAAGTGAAGCTGAGAGCCTGCAAGAGCTGAGGGACCCAAGTCTCCCAAGGTATGGGGGGGTTGGCCTGCAGGGTCTTTGGGGAGGGGGCTTCCTTTCCTTGCTTCAGAGACCCATTTTTTATTCTTTCCCCTGCTCCTCTCTCTCTCTCTCTCTCACACACACACACACACACGGCATATTTTTTCACCTTCTCTTCGGTAGTCCTTGACTTACAGCCTCAAGTGAGCCCAAATTTTCCGTCGCTAAGGGAGACATTTGTTAAGTGGGTTTTGCTCCCTTTTACGACCTTCCTTGCCACGGTTGTTCAATGAATCGCTGCCTTTGTTAAGCGAGTCACGGGGCCGTTGAGGGAATCCGGCTTCTCCATGGACTTGGATTGTCAGAAGGGCACAAAAGCGGATCATGTGACAACCCCTCCCCCCCCCAGGGGACACTGCGACCGTTATAAATACGAGTCAGTAGCCAAGCCTCTGAATTTTGATCACGGGACCCTGGGATAGGCTGCAACGGTCGTAAGTGTCAAAAACGATGATAAGGCGCTTTTTTCAGTGCCATTGTAACCTTGAACCGTCACTAAATGAACCGTTGTAAGTCGAGGACTACCTACAAAGACTTTACCCCAAACTATCCTGCCTCTCTGCGATTTTAGCCCAGCTGGCCAGCTGGCTGGAAACATTTTTTTCCCTTCCTTCCTCTCTCTTTCTCTCTCCCCCCCTCCCCCAATATCCTTTATATTTGTTTGCAAATTAAAAAATGACAGCAAGCCTCCCGGGCCTTTTAAAGAAGCAGCAGAAGAAGCTGGATGTTTGAGCTGTCTAGACACCACAGAAGGGCTGGGAACGGCACTTCACAAGAGAGAGGAAGCAATTTTTCATAACCGTGAGCCAAAGGTTTGGAGCCCAAAAGCTTCTGTTTAACCTGCCTGGATATAATTTATGGCTTGATGAGCTGGTCCCTGCTTCCCTCGCAAGGCAGACGGAAGGGAAACCTCCTCCTCCTCCTCCTCCACCCCTGCAGGGAGAGTTTGAGATCGAGGGAAGAGGCGGGTTGCTTTCATCTCCCAAGGTTGCTTTCCTGGGGCAAGGAAGCGGAGGGAGGGGAAAAGGGCCCTTTCCCCTCCTGAACTAGCCCTGAGTGTCCTCACAGAAATCGTGGCCGTTTCTCTTCGATTCTCCTTCTCCGGGTGCAGGAGCTTATTCCGGTCACACATCTGGCTGAGTTGGACCCTGGCCCAGAGACGCTCCTACGCTCCTACGCCCAAGCGTAGTGATGAATTTGATTCGAGGTGCTGTCCAACCCAGCGGTGAAATCTACTTACCTTCCCTACCGGTTCGGAAGTGTGCGATTTGCACGTGCACGCTTTTTCACCCTCTGCGCATGCCCAGAGGGTAAACAAAAACCGAAATGGTGACATTCGGGTGGGTGGGCGGAGCTTCATGCAATGGCCGCTTCCGGTTCTCCGAACCACCGGCAGCCACTGCTACCTATTCGCCCAAACTGGACCGAGTAGGTAGCATTTCCCCACTGGTCCAACCTCACCTTTCGGGGAGGGTTCAGGAAACCCCAGTCGACCAATCCAAGGTTTAACCTGAGGCAGGATGCTGATAAGCGAGATTTGGGGATGTCTTGAGTGTGGTCTGCAGTGGAAGCTTCCCGGAGCTTTAGAGCAAGTGGGATGCAGAGGGTGAGGGGGATATATTATAAAAATCAACTTTTGTGCAGGCCTTGGTGAGCAGGGAAGGGGAGAGATGCAGCTGAAGGCAACACCCCCGGCTTGGTTTTCAGGAGGATTGTATGAAATCCTTGCTTGCAGGAGTCTGGAAGGTCTTCCGTGGTGGCCAGACAGAGTGGACACTGCGGGACATAGGTGGGCAAGAAGCTTGCCTTAGTTCAAAGCAGATTCCTGGGCTTGGCTTCAGTCCCTCCCTCTGTTTTTATTTTCTTGCTTTTTAAAAAATTTCTGGGACCTTTTTCCTGTTTACTGTCTGTGCTTATTTCGGCCCTGTTCCCATTTCGGACAGTTTTTGGACTCCAGTGCCTGAATCTGAAGCCAAATAGTTATTTGTTTTGGTTCTTTCTGCACTAGTACAAAGTCTGTGATGTAACTGTTGTACATTTCTTGGATACCAACACTTTTTTTTTTTAACTATTTCCAAAATGTCTCCTCTCTGCAGTTCGATTAGACCCTGCTACGATAAGGGCAGCCCTTCTGGCCTCAGTCGGCAAATCCTGGCCAGGGGTATCCTTGCAAATGTAATTTTAATTTTAATTTGAGCAGCAGTGAGCGGGCTAACCATGACTGTTTCCACTGGGGCATAAACCATGAATTGTGGTGAATGCTGGCAGTGATAGCTGGCTAACAGGAAGGAGGAGCTGGCGGTCTTTCTGTGCTGCCAACCCTCGCCATCTGGAATTTCATTTGGGCAAGCAAGCGTAGACAATTTGGGATTTTTATTTAGAAGCACACGAGAAGCGATGAGTCCTCAAAGGGGCATAGGAAGATTATTTGAGGGAGAGCAGGAAATAAAAAGAAAAGAGCTTCTCTCTGACAATTGCTGGCTTGTTTTTAAGAGTTAAATTAATTGCTGGAAAGGAAGATAGGAACGATGGAGACCATTTCCCCCTTGGGAGAGAAAATCCCCCTCCTCTTCCTTTCTCCCAGGTCCCTTTTCCTGAATGCACCAATTTGCATTCATTTGCATCCCCAATCCGGGGACATGACACGGCTCTCGTAGGAAGCCCAGCCTCCTCCACTCCTATCGTGCCCCTCAATCGCTAGATGGCGGCTCAGGACTGGCATCCGGCTGCCAGCGAAAGGCAAGGGTGCCAACTGCAGAAATCACGGGAGGAGCGTTCCCGCAGGAGACGGTTGGGAAGGGGGAGCAGGAGCGATAGAAATCCTCCTAGTCGGGCTTAGGAAATCAAAGCTGGGAGATAAGAGATTTCGGCTGACAATAAGCCTGCAGGAGGGACTTGTCTGTCATCCACTGTGCCAGGGGAAATCTCCTCTGAGGCGAAGAGAAGGGCCTGCCAAAGCACCCTGCCAGCTCGCCCCAATTTTCCCAATGGCCTCTCCAGCTCAGCCCCTTTGCTGCTCTTTCGAAGTCCCGGTTTCAGGCTGGCTATCGGTAGCTCCGATTCAGTCTCTGCTTAGCTAGGATAGGCTGAGCCATAGTTAACCTAGGCATGGTCCCTGGAATAAGCCACCATTTCCTGGATTTGCAGAATCGGCTAAACTCTGAGTCCTCGCTGACTAAGGTTTGCCTACTGCCCTGTGTCCAAAGCCATCTGAACTACGGGAGGGCCAGCAGGTTGTGTGAATTGACGAACGAGGGCAAATCTACGTGTCCCAGGACGATGTTGCAAGATCCAATTTGGGTCGGTCACCGGGACCAGGGGTGGGTTCTAACTTACCTCGCTGCCGGTTCGCTTCAAAATTACAAAAAAGTTTCCCCTAAAAAAAGGCCGAAAAAAGATGGCGACACATGCTCAGTGCCGGAAACTTGGCTTCTGCGCATGCGCAGAAGAAGAAAAACCCAGAAAAAATTCAACACCCCCACAAAAAAAAAAAGAGATGGTGGCGTCCATGGACCAGAACCGGTTCTGTGACGTCAACAGTGGCTTACTACCTATTCTATAGAATCGGTGCGAACTGGTAGGAACCCACTTCTGACCGGGACCAGAGGCCTAGTCTCCCGAGTGTTCGGACTCGTGCTGGAGCCCATCCTCAGGGAACTTCTTCTTCCAGCATGAGTCCGAAAGCTCGGAAGAGTAAACCTCTGGTTCCAGTGACTGACCCAGATTGGATCCTGTGTGAATTTAGTCCAAGAGCCTGTAAGTCTTTGCCTGGGTTCCTTCTCCAGGACTCAGTCAGAAAATGGCCCTTAAGCTTTGAACGATGGCCGGGTATTGCGAATCCAAAATTATATGTGACTACCAACCTTCTGAACACCCAAGTCTCACCTGGACTTTCTGTCTTACAGGTGTCCGCTGGAATGAGGGGATGAGTCCTCCGCACGTCCCTTCTGCAGAGCGTCTCCCGCGGCCGAGATGGACCTAGGAGCTGTTCAAGAGGCGGAGATGCCTCCCGGCCCCTGGAGAAGACGAGAGGATCCGAGGGATGGAGAGTCCTTAGGCTGAGGAGGCGACGGAGACCGGCTCTGACAAAACCTGGTCCTTAATGCCATCATGGGAGAAACCCAGCATGTTTATGCCACCAGGGATGTTGAGTCTGGTGGCCAGGACAAAGTTCTCAGCTTTGAGCTGTATGGCAAGGAAGACCCGGGTGAAGTTGAAAGCAGGCTGCTCGACGTCTCCGAGTCAGAGGGACAAAGTGGGGGCCACAATGGGACCAGCTTGCTCAGCAACAAGGAGAAGGAGCCTCACAGCCAGCGGGAAGCTGTGATCCGCCCCCAGAAAGCAGGCAAAATAGACTTTAAGTCCCTCAACAACCGCCCCAGGTTTTCTGGGGCCAGCCCATGGGGCGCTGCCAAAGGGAACCCCCCGTCCCCCCCTGGAAGGAGCCGGGCAAGAGATAAGAGCAGCAGGCGGGCAGGGAGGAGCGAGCGGGGCCATCAGCAACTCTACCGCCTCACCCTCAGCAATGCCAGGCCCAACCCCACCATTGGCATTGCTTACCCCCAGCAGAAAATCACACCCCCCAAGAAGGTTGAAGCTGAGCGAGGACCGGTTTTGGGGAGCTACAGGTTCCACGTGCCCAGCCTCCCCGAAAGAGATCTGAAACTCCCTGAAGAAGAGCTGAGCTTTGACCGCTGTTTTTCAGAGGCTCCCACCAGCCACATCTCCAGCAACTATACCTCACAAGCCACCACTGCATGTGCAAGCCATGGTTCGAAGATACAACCACTGGCTAGTGTTCCTCCTGAAAACCCTGGCGGCAAAGGGCAGCTCCCTTACCTGGAGTTCCAAGCCAACGGAAGTAACCTGTGGCCTTCACCAGACAAAGGCTATCCTGGTGCTAATAATGGACTCCCGGCCCCCAAGCCGGGCACGCATTGCCTAGGACCTCTGTCCTTCCAGTATCCCTTCTCCCCTTTGCACAGCTCGGCCTCAGATCCATTCCAAGGTGAGGCTCACCCCCAAGACTATGGCGACAGCGTCTCGTTGGCCACCAGCCAGGCTTCTCATGGTGCTTTTCCCTTCCATTCTTCCTCCAGGGACTGGAAGGAGGAAGTTCTTGGCAACGGCTCCTATGACAATGTGGAGGGCAGGACTTACGGGCTGACTCCTCCCCCTGCTCCGTTCCACCTGCCACAGACGCCGGGACTCTTGCCCTGCTACAAAGGAAGGAACGGACCTTCCACTGACCACAATGGTGCTATCTCGCCTTCTGGTGCTATTGACCAAATTCCAAGCACTTTCCAAGAAAACCAAGCTGTTTTCCCACCCAGTTTACATGCCTCGAGTACGCCGAAGGCCGTGGGTAAGAGGCATCCGTCTTTGTCGAAAGACGGCGTAGCTAGTCAAAGGATACTGGATGTAGGCAGCTCTCTACGAAGGAACGGGCTACCGGTTACTCTCCCGCAAGTGCACTTTCAGAACAAGGCTTCCAGTGAAGCCTCCAGCTTGGTGCCTTCGGAGAAGAGCCTCCCCACCAGCGTTCAGGCCCACCCCCGGCTCCTGCAGGCCTGGGAGGGAGGCAAAAAGACGTATTCCCCCATGGAGCCAAGCTCAGCGGGGGGTCCCAGCCCAGGGGGCAGCCACATCTCCTTTGGGTACCATTCGGGTCTTGGCAAAAAGGCCTGGCAGCATCTGCATCTCACCTCTGGTGTGCCCGGCCAGAGTAGACTTGAGCTGTCCAGAAAGTTGGCCAGCCAGAAGCTCCCTTTCCCCCTCAGCACCTCAGAGTGGGAGGGAAGCAAGAAACTGCCCCAAAGCCCCACCAGTTATCCCAGTAAAGCTCTGGTGGCTGAGGAACTGGCCCCTCACAGCTGTGGCTCAGCCAGCAGCCTCTGCTTCGAAGGGTCAACCGAAGTGGAGACGTCCAAGACCAAGGCTTTCTTCCTCAGCGTCAGCCCAGCACGGCCTCCCATCCCATCTCACCACCCGCCCAGTCCCACTTTAGGGTTACCATCGTCCACCTTAGCCCCATCCCCAAAGGGGTCTCCCCTCTCGTCCCCCAACTTCAACAGCAGCTGTTCCTCTCCCTCCCTCATCTCCAGCAGCCCTGCAGGCCACAGCTTTGAAGAGGAAGCTGCCATGGCCGCCTCCACCTTCTTCCACCACCAAGGGCACCCGAAGGATGGCAGTAAACCCTTCCAGGCCTCGGAGCTGCTGGGTGCCAGCTCAGTCCCCTACCCGATGGCCAACCCTGTCAAGGCCTTTCACCAGGAACTCCTCTACAAAGGCGTCTCCGTGGACAGCCATTTCCAAAAGTCCAACGTGGATGCCTCCAAAAGGTGCCCGGAGGGTTTTGAGAGCGAGCTGCCTCCACCACCTTACCCGTATTCCTCCTCCCGTCACTTCCTGGCCAGCTCACTGAGCAGCACGAGTCTCGACCAGCTGGATGTTTTCCTGACTTGCAAGCAGTGTGACCAGAACTTCAGCAACCTTTCCTCTTTCTTGGAGCACCGTCAGTTCTGCGGCTCTCACGTGGTCCTCCCAGTTCAGGCCAAGGACTCTTCCCGAGGGGCAGAAGTCAAGAAGCAACACCTTGCCTCTCCTGAACCTGCAAAGCACACCCAGACTAGCCTGGGGATGCTTCTCCCTTCAGATCCTCATTTGCAACTGCTTGCTTTGAACAAGACGGTGGACTTCTTGGTGGAAGTCGAGGGTAAAGGTGAATCCAAAGATGACCCTTTGAAACTGAACCAGCTCAATGGCTTCTTGCCACTCAACACTTCTGACTTGGAGATCGATGATGCTAAGCTAGACAGTTTGATCACTGAAGCTCTGAACGGACTGGGATACCAGTCGGATAACCCTGAAATTGATAGCAGCTTCATAGATGTCTTTGCTGATGAAGAGCTGGGATCTGTGAAAGCCACTAATGCTGGGACACCTTTCAAAGCAAAGGAGAACTTGACTTTAGGGAAGAAAGCCAAACATGTAGGAATGGATGAAAGCATGAAAATGCTCCACTGCTGTGACAACCATCCTAGTGGGGAGTTGGCCAAAAGTAAAACATCAAAGCAACCTAAAGAGAGAGGAACCAACTGGCTTTCAGACTTTGGGGAAGAAAGACACGAAACATTCAAGAACGCAGAATCGCCTCGAAGTAAAGCCCTGGAGCCATCAGTATTTGGGGCGGCAGCAGAAGACGACACAGATGCCCAGCGGAAAGCCGGGAGGAAAAACAGCAGTGGTCCTTTCCTGCCTAAGAAGCAGGGGAGCCGAACTCTGTCAGATCTGAGGCAGACCAAGAACCTTCCCTCTGCTTCTCCAAGGAGCGAACTCAAGCCTCGTGGCACTCGCAGCACGGCAGAAAGCACCACGCTGCCCAAGAAAGACGCCAAGAAGAGGAAGCCACGGAGTGGCAGTTGGAGCAAGGAGCTTATCCATAAAATTGTCCAGCAGAAAAACAAGCTCCATAAACTGCACAGCCAGAATAGCAAAGCCGTGTCGCTTTCCTTGCTCACCAACCGGTTGCTTCCAGAAACCAAGGACAATAAATTTGGCGAGTATGAATACATGTCGGAGTCAGATGACGAGAGGGTGGAATACGCCAAGCGACACTGCCGGAGAAAGCTGGGCTCCAGATTCAGCGGACGGCTCAGAAGCGGCTCGAGCAGAAGGAACCAAGGGAGGGAGAAGGGGGCGGAGCCAATATGGAGGTATGGAGGCTCCAGGAGAGGACAGGAGGAGCTCGAGAGACTTGCAAGCAAGGAGCTGCAAAGGACAGAGGGTCCTGCAGCCAGAGTGAGGAGGAGAAGCAGCCGGTCCTCCACCAGCAGTTGCCAGAGCCTGAGCGTGTCCAGTGAGACCAGCAACAGCCCCCAGAGCACCGAGAGGGGAGATTCAGACACCGAAAGAGAAAGTGAACAGGGGAAGCACTTCCGGAAAATTCCCAGTCGTGTCGGACCCCTTCATGTTCCTGAGAACGAAACCATAAGAAGAAGCCGCAATGTGGGCTCCGACTTGACTGGAAAGCCAAATAAGGTTGACCCACCTCAAACTCAGCCAGTAGACAACCAGGAACTTCAGAAAGAGAATCCGGGCGTTCCCCAGGACACGCATCTCACACAGGGCAGCGAGATGTCCTATCACTCCGAGGCCACAGCTGGAAAAGGTCCCTCTGGGCGCCTTTCTTTTGAAGATTCTGGCCAGTACCATGGAGCCTTCTGTGGTGGCAGTGAAAAGCCGAGGGTGATGCCAAAAGACGCAGAGGGGGCAGAGGGCCACCACTGCCATCAGTACATTGCCAGTAAAGGAGGGATCTTGAAAAACCCAGTGGAAGAACTCGCTGGTTCTCCTTCCGTGGGCAAGCACAGCCTTCCCGGTGAGCAGAGCAGCACCAGCTATGAACAAGTGGACCTCGAGGGGCTGAAGAACCAGCAGGAACTCATTATGCCAATCGGCTGCTTCGGTGACAGTCCTGGGAGCAGAGAGATCTCTGGGAAAAGTGTCAACACATTTCTGGATGCTGCCAATGCATTTTACGACTGCAAAGAATTATCCCACAGCTATGAGACACCAAGCCTATTCTCAGGGCCTCCAGCCATGGACCCTTCCCCTAACGGAAGTGCCTACTTATGCCGAGGAGACTTTGACAGGCCTTCGTTCAAAGAGAGGCACGATGGCATCCTGCCCTGTGAATCGGATAATGCCCAGAGTAAAGGCTCCTCACCGCTTCACTTTGATTCATCGTCCGTATTTTTAGAATTCCCTATTGCTGAGTTTGATGCCAACTTATATGATAGCGTGGCTTCGAGCAAGGATAATTACATCCCCTTTGAGTGTGCCAATCACCAGCTTAGCAAAATAATCCCCTTTGACCCGCAATATTCATCTTTTCTGCCGGAAAAGGACTGGACGCTGATGGAGGACGTGTCTCCCATTTTGGCAGAAGGTACGCCCCGGGTTCCTAGACTGCCTGTTGAAAAAGCAACAGCGAAGAGGCACTCCAGTGAAATCAGCCCCTTGTCTCTACCCGACCAGCTTTCTGACTATAACGTGCATTTCATGAGTGGTCTGTCCGAGGATGAGCTGGAGATTAAAAGGTTGGTCACTGAGCTTGAAAGCCAGTTGCAAGCAAGCAAGCTCCCTCTGCAGGCATCTGATGAAGACCAGGCGTCCGTGAATCATATCAGCATGGAAGCACCCAAAGAATCAACGCCTGAGTTTTTGTCTTTACGGCTGGACCAGGAACAAGAGGGCAAAGGACTGTTTCTAATGGAGGCCGGGTACCAGAACGCAAAGCTCCTTTCCACAGAACCGTTTAGCTGTGAAGACGTAGCCCATGAGAAAAGATCCCTTCCAGCTTTGGACACCAAGTACGGAAGTCCCAACGACCCTTGGCCATGCGCAGGGTCATTCAGCCCACTAAGGTCGGCCCCAGATTTGATTCTAGTAGGTCCTTTTAGCCCCCAGGGGCACCAAGACAAAATTGCTGAAAATCTGAAGGATATCGAAATCTCTGCTGACTTTGGGGAAATAAAAAACGCATCTGCTACCATCCTGCCAGATTCATGCCTTGATGAGCTATCAAACAGCTCCAGGGCTCCAGACTATCCCCAACAGGTTATACAAAGTCCTGATTCAATCTTTCCCGAGTCTCTGGAGGACAGGGATTTAAATCCCCACGAGAATCTGCCACTGAGACCGGATGTGTTCCCAAAGCTACTCTTGGAGGAGAAAACATGCGGAAGCCCCTCCGAGTTAGAACCGTTCGGCCACGAGACCCCACAGTTAGATCCGGAATTTGACTTGCAAGATGTGGACACTCTAGAATCAGATGGAAACTTGTCTTCTGGGGCACAAAGCAAAAATCCAGAAAGCCATCCACCTGAAAAGCTAGAAACTACAACTCTGTTCCAGGACAATCAAGATGAACATCTAGGTAATAATGAGGAGACTGGAAGTCAAACCGTTTGCCGGACTTTAATGTTCAATGCCAAAGCTGACAATGGAGACACACCACACTTCGATGTGCTGGCTTTTTCCAAGGAGGTGGGTGGAGAAGTTGGGTACGAGACCCCCACCCAAGAGAAAGCAGGTAACCCCCTTCAGCAGCTGCAGTTGTTTGTGGCCAGGACGGTTAAGAACAACGAGGAAGAGTTGGTGAGTTCATCGTTTCCAGCTCAGCATCCTGTGACTCACCTGCCCTCATGTCACAGCCTTCCTCCAGAGCCAGAAGAGGAGCTTATGGACCAAGAGCCAAATGAAGAAGTCACCAGTGGCCCTGTGTTGGAGAACGAGAGAGAGACTCTGTTGAAAAAGACTGAGAAACTAGCTGAGTTTCCAACCCAACTGCTTTCAGAACCAGAGACAGAGTCAGAACCTTTTGATGAATGGGACTTAGACGTTTCCAAAGACTCAGCCTCATTGAACCCAGCACAATGTGCTCATGTTGTCCAGCAGCAGCACTTAAAGGTTGAATGTTTGGAAGTGAATGGCCAAGCGACGCATGCAGGTGGTATCTCCATGGAGTCCGGTAACCTCTCTCCACCCAGAAACTCAGAAACAGCCTCAGTGCTAAGAGGGGGAAGAGCACAGCCGAGTCAAGTTACAGGACTGGCAGGGGGGGTTCAAGAAGAGGCGGCCTTGGCATTTAGAGACTGCAGAAACCCCCCCTTAAGCCCTTGGCCATCCGAGAAGGAAACGCCCCAAGGTGCTTTATCTGCCATGCTCCAAGCACATGTGGGCTCTTGCGCTTCTTGGGACTCTGGGGACCAAGAGTTGGAGGCTGCCAAAGTCCACCTGGTGGAAGAGAGGGAAGATCAGCTGCAACATCTGCAGCTTAACATGGCGTTGACTCCCATCTATTCCCCTGAAAACCAAACTGAGGAGGCTCATCTCCTGCAGAGAAATGACTTCTCCTCAGCAACAGATTCAGATTCAACAGAAGGCCATGAATCGGAGAAGCAAGTCAGTTACTACCCCGAAGCCTCTCAGGATGGACGTTCTCTGGACGTTGGCTTTGCTGATCATAAAAAGGTGCTAAAAACAAGGAATGCTACAGGCTCTGACTTTGGAGGGATTCCATCTGAAGAGAACATCACTGGAGCAACTCAGCCAGCTGCCTTCCTTGTGTGTGGCTTCCCCTCCGTTGTAGAGAAGACTGCAGTTCCTCAGCAGAGCCCACCTGGACAGAAGGGCTGTACAGAAGCCCTCCCACTCTTCCCCTCCTGTGATGCCATTTCTCATCTGCCCCCAGATATGCCTGCTGCCCTGGATGAAGACCTCAACCATGACCTGCTGGAACCTCAGAAGAATGTCCCTCTGGGTTACTCCTCATCTCTCTGCTCCACCAAAGTAGCATCTTCTACTGCTAAAACAAACAGACCTTTGAACTTGCAAATGAGTGACTGCGAACCTCCCAGCAGGCTCCCTCTGGAAAGCAAGAAACGTTCTGAAGAGCTCTCCGGGTATCGCCCAGATGAGGACAATGGCATGTTTCCCGCGAGGGATGAACCCGGTGGTCCTCAGGCAGCATCCATACAAGATATCTTGCTCAGCCCGCTTCCATCAGGAATTGATTCTGTTGAGCTTAGAGGTGGAGTCTGTAATGAAAGTGTGTCATCAACCTCCGAACCCCAGGGGGCAAAGGACATCGAAGGAGACCCCCAGGAAGAAAGCAAAGATTCATGTCAGTCGGAGCATTTCCAGAAAGATGTCGATGTTCAAGAAATGCCAGTTGTCCTTCTGACTAAAATGGTTGAGGACACCAGTCAGATTCCAGCAAGAAGATCCCCAAGTGACCCACAGGATCTAGAAAACAGAAACAATTTGGAGAAGGAAGACTTTGCGTCGAATGAGAATGTGAAAAAATCATCTGACTGCGCGGAAGAATCCATTGCTGAGGATCAAATCTTAAGAAATTATTCTAAGCCTGGACAATCCAAATCAAGGAAGAGGAAAGGCTTGCAAATCGCTTGTGATATTTGCTCCACTTCTTTTAGATCCAAAACTGGGCTGATGAGACACAAAGCTGTGAAACATCAGAAGAAAAAGGATAGTGTTGCGTTGCCTGATGACAATTTGACTCGGTTGGAAAAAGCATTAAGAACAGGCAAGGCGTTCCCCAGGAAAAGCCTGAAGTCCTTCATCCAAGAGCATTCTAGTAACTCAGACCTTTCAAAAGCTGCAGGCCAGCCTTCTCCTAAAACCTCCAGAAGGCGAAAGAAGGAGCCAAAGGCACAGAGCCAAGAAGGTATTAGCAAGGAACTCGACGGCCCAAATGTTATTTCGTTGGACGCAACTCATGCGTTCCAAAGGACAGATGATATGCAACCCATCAGCTCACAAGCAGAGAAATCGGAAGGGCCTAGAAAAAACACAAGTACAGAAAAACTAATCAGAGTGCTCCATACCAAAAGATCCATTGGCTACGCAAGGCGAAAAACCAAGGAAAAACCCAGGCAAACAAAAATGACGTCAGACAAAAATGAGGTCACTGCCTCTTATCTGCAGGAGCCTGCAGTCCCACCAGTTTATTGTAACACCACTGGCATCACTGAGGATCACATTCTGACCACCGTCACAGAAGAACCTGGGAATGGGTCAGAAGAGCAGATTGAGGTGTCTTTGCCATTGCTTCCTCAGCAGCTCCTGACGAACGAATTAGAAAACACTGGTGAGAAAACGCCCTCAACTCAAAGGACAGTTGGACCACAGCTTCCTCAGAACGTGGACGGCCATCGAGAGGAAGGAGAAGAGCTTAGACAAGGAGAGCATGTCCATGAGAGATGGCCAAGTGAATCTGTGAATGAAGGTGAGGATGAACTGAACCAGAAGCCATCAGAGGAGGGATTGTTAGAAGAGATGAGTTGCACAAGTCCAAATAGCCCATTGCTGGACCTCACGAGCCCCGACACCTTTTCACCACCCTGTCCTCCTGGAACTGCTTCTGAAACAGGTTCTCCTAAACCCCCATCTGAGAAAACATTGGATGCTCCTTCCTTTGTGACTCCGGGGCCCTGGAAGACGGAAGAGCCACAGCCACAGAATGAGGAGTCTGCTGTTGACCCTGCCGTCAAACCAGATCTACAGAGCTTGTTTGATGACGACTCCACGTTTTCACAACTTTTCCCCAGAAACGATGAGTTTGCCCGTAGAAAATGCACACGTGTGTATGGGAAGCGCTCCAAAAAGCCTAAAGCTGTTTCAGAGATGATTGCGAAACCAGAAGGCACACCGGATCTTTTTACGATCCGCATGGCTTCCGATCTTGGCGAAAACAGCTCCTTCTGCGTTACCCGGGAAGATCCTTGTGAATATGACACAATCTCCGTTGATGATGCTTTGATGCTCAACATGTGTCATGGGAGTAAAGCCACGAGTGGGGATGTTAATTCCAGACCTACCAAAGAAACCGCCCAGCAACTGGATACTGGGCAAAAGGAAGAGGACGATGATTTGAAAAACAGCAGCGACCATCTGCGCAAAGAGAGTCCAACTGGGTCTCTTCCATGCGTTAAAAGCTGGAATAACCTTGAGAAAGGAACAGAAAATCATTCTGCTGAGGGGCCATCGCGTAACTCATCCGTGCAGCTTCCTTACAGGCACTCAGGAGCAGAAGACAACCCAGAAGCACCTGACCTGGAAGAAAAACCCCACGGCACCAAAGAAAAAACACCCTCTGCATTTCCTACCATTGACATGGAGATGTTGAACATGAAGTTTGAGACGAAGGATGTGTGTTTCTGCCCCACTGGAGAAGATCAGCTGAGTCCCACAAAGGATGATGATGATGGTGGTGGTACCTTGGGTTTCAAGCCAACTTCACTGTTGCGAGTCAAGCCCGTAAAACATAATAAGCTAGAAGAAGGGAAGACGGGCAAAAGCCGCCATGATTTAAACCTCAAGAATAAAGACAAGCAGTATAAATGCAAAGTCTGCTTCCAGTGGTTCCTTACTTTAGGGGAACTGGACTTTCACAAGCTCAGCCATAATCCCTCCCCTCCGCCAACATGCTACATGTGTGTCCAGAGGAAATTCAGCTCAAGGGAACAGCTGAGGGACCACTTAAAGGAGAAGCACGCCAAGAACAAGGCTGGACTCTGGGCCTGCGGGATGTGCCTGAAGGAGATTTCTGATGTCTGGATGTACAACGAACACTTGCGAGAACACGCCACTCAGTTTGCCCGCAAAGGCCAGGCTCAGAAGTCAGTCTTGGGCCTGGGTTTCAGTGAAGAGGATGCTGCTGTCACTCATTTCCTCAACTCCATCATTTGCCGAAAACCCAGCAAGATTTCCAAGCAGGCCGAAGGGGGAAACGGAGAACCGGCTGGCAGCGAGGTCAAAGGTCCCAAAGAGTTTTCAGGACAAGAGACGGTGGTCCACAAAGACTTGCCGGAGATCCCCTTCAGAATCCGGCCACCCACAGCCTCCCTCAAAGTCCCAGCCGTTCCGTCTCCTGACCCGGTTCCCAAGGTCGAGGGGGCCCAGAAGTCGGTGCCCATTCATCCTGAGTGCAAAGATCCCTCTCGAGATTGCCACCACTGTGGGAAGCAGTTCCCCAAGCCCTTCAAACTCCAGCGACATCTCGTGGTCCATAGCCTGCAGAAGATCTTCTTGTGCCACAAGTGTCCCATGTTCTATCAGGAGACCAAGGAGTTCCGGAGCCACCTTAGCCAAGAGCATGAAATCGCTGAAGAAGCCGACATCAAGCACACCACCCTGTATGCCTGTGAGCTTTGTGCAGATGTCATGCACGTCATCAAGAAGTCTTTCATATGCAGCACTTGCAACTACACCTTCTCCAAGAAGGAACAGTACGATAGACATATGGAGAAGCACCTGGTGGGCAGCAGCAAGACCTTCCGTTTTCGAGGCGTGATGCGGCCGGGGCCCTTTGCAAGACATGGGAAGAAGGACATCAAAGAGGAGAGCCGTGCAAGAGCAGAAGCTCCAGCAGCCAAAAAGAAGAAGGTGTCCCACCACCACAACTCTCCTGAACTAGATTTGCCTGTGCACTTGGATGGAGCCCAAGCATCTCAAGAAGGTAGTCAGACTCTGCTATCTGCTGGTGAGGCTCTGTCCACAGCCACTAGCCTGGCCATGCCCCCTTCATCTCAGCCCCCTATGGAAACAGAAGGTCCAGGAAGGGATTTCTCTAGTCTCCTGGCCGAAAGGGGGACATCTCCACTTCACCACCTACTTCCATCCCTTCCTCTTGAGCCCCAAGATGACCCAAGCAGCCCAGAACACATTACTGCACTTTCTCCAGAAACATGGGGACATGCGGAGAGCCCTGGGGACAACCCAACTCTTCTCTTAAACTCACCCGATGCACTTAGCAGTGGTCTTGCTACTGGGTCACCTAAGAAGACAACTGCTGCCCAAGAAAAGCTGCCTCTGGCTTATCTCTCTGAGAAGCACAACAAGGAACGCAACATTCCAGAAAAGGCAACAGTTAGCCGAAGGGCTGAACACAATAGGGGGACCTGGGAGAGCCCATATTTAGAAGATCTTGCCAGCAAGTTGCCCACGTTTTCTCCTGAAAATCTGGGGTCTTCAGAATGTAAATGGACTCCTGAAATACAGTGGAGCAGCAATCCTGGTTTGAATGGAACAGCTCCTCATGGGACTGTGAGCAAGTTACGTTTGCCTGAAACCAGTTTCCATGAGTTACCTCTGAAGGACAAGACGTCATCATCTACCCTAAACCGGCCTGCCAAGGAGTTTCCTTCAAAGAAGGTCATAGGTGGTCAGGCCAATGCTGATAACACCCCTGGCATCCACTGCTCCCTAGATGGTGCAGAAGAGGTTCAGATGTGTCCACCCTTGAAAGACAAAGCTTTCCCAGAAATGGATACCACTGCTCACCCCAAAGAGGCCAGCTCCGGTGTTGGCACGAAGGAGACAGAACTCAACTTGGTCAGGGCTGGGAGTGGCCATCTCCAAGACGAAGCGGCGAGTGCTCGATCAAAGAACCCCCATTCTGAGCTGAACAAGTTCCCAGAAAGGCCGGCTGCGAATCAGTTGGCTAATCCTCCCTCCAAAAAACCAAAGGAACACAACAAGTCCTCCCATCGGGGAAGCTCGGCCTCCCGAGAGAACATTGAACGAGATGGCAGCAAAAAACGGAAAAGCCGGGGCCAAGATTCTGTGAAGGGCGACCACGTCAAGAAGGTTGACTGGCCCACTACTGAGGCATTGGCCTTTTCCTCTCGACGGAAGGACATGCATGCCAACAAACAGGCCCCTAAACTCAAGGTGTCTGTGACGGACAGCCAACTGAGAAAGTTGGTGCTTGACCAAGGCTTCCAGAAGAAGGTGGAGATGGGCCATGCCAATGGAGAGTTAAGGCGGAAGAAGGAGATCTTGGGCAGCAAAGCCCTCTACCCCCTCTTAACCAAAGACCCCTCTGCCCCCCTGCCTAGCTCTCTCAACCGCCGCAGAGCTGTCCAAGGTGCTAAAGTCCCCACTTCCCACAGTTACAGGACAGCTGAGTCCCAAACTCACCTCCTAAACCAACTGTTTGGTCAGAAATTAACGAGCTTTAAAATTCCTTTGAGAAGAGATACTTCTGAGTAATTTATGAGTGACTTATGGTGATCCTTCGCTGCTTTCATGGGGCTGGAGGGAGGGGAAGAGAAATTATCAAAGCATTACATTCGTTTGTGTAGCTCGGTTTCTCTGTCTAGCTTAAATGAACTTGCACTGCAGACTCTCAAATAGTTTTTGCTTTGTGTCTTACTAATCTACTTTAATTCACCTGATTTATCATGCAAAGGCTAGAACTTTGATGTTGCCGATGTGGTTCGTTCTCGCGGACTAAAAACGGTAATCGCTTTGGGCAGAGCGAAGTGTCAAGAGGAAATGTTTTATGGCAGAAGTACTGAGGTTGTAAGGGTGGCTTGCAAATCCCGGCCTCTTTTCCAGGCGGTGTCTCTCTTATCTTTGGATAAAGAATTTGAAGACGTG
>JANHFT010001920.1:205294-222258 GCA_032467955.1 Pseudoxenodon macrops | reverse complement strand
GGAAAACTTTTTTTAAAAAAAAAAACAAACCCCCACCCCCCCTCCAAAGGCATCAACTGATGAAGCATGTTGCATAAAATCTGGGCAGACAGATGACCCTGGAGAAGGCATACAAGGCGAAGTATAATTGGGAAATAGTTTTAATAAATTAAAACAATGTGTTAGTGGAGAGCATTGTCAGGGTGATGTAATATGACTAAGGCTGTCCCACCATATGTTATTCATCAAGGGAAAGGGCAAAAGGAAACTGTAGCCAACATGGGTTGGCATTGGCATTGCTAAAGGTGGTTCACTGTCTTCTCTTGGAAGGATGCAGGACAAGCTAGATTTCAGCACTGCTTCTCACACTCACTCACACACACACACACACACACACACACCCCTTCCCAGCTCTTGAAGCATGCACTCTGTTTAATGGCAGAGCAGCTCTGCTATACTAGTAAAGCAGCTCTGGAGCCATTGGGTGCCTTATGGGGGAATTCTGAGGGGAATTGTCACTTGTTCCTTACTGGAAGAGATGCTATAGCTAACTTCGACGGGGAGAAGTTAAGCGAGAGAAGCAACTCTGGGGGTGGAGAATGTAGGTATAATTTCCTCTTGTACTGCTGCCCGCGATGCAGCTGGTAAAGATACTCCTGGTCGGATGTCCTTCTAGGGATCAGTGTGGGAGAAATGCCGAGGAGTTTGGAACAATTGTTACAAGCGAAAGTGGAAAATTGATGCAAAGGGAGAGCGCACTATAGTTGCCTATAGATGACAAATGTATAAAGGCCTAACCCCGCAGTATCCATCGCAGGCTCCGTGACCCCAGCTGGGAAATGGCTCATCAGCCAAATGGCGATCCAACGCTCGCTGGCGGTGGGCGAGGACTGGTCCCAAGACGAGCAGAGCAACCAGCGCGCCAAACTCAGCTACTCCTACCGAGTGATCTGCAACGAGCACTACTACGGCGATAACTGCTCTCGTATCTGCAGGAGTCGGGACGACCACTTCGGACACTACCTTTGCCAACCTGACGGCAGCTTCGTCTGCATGGCGGGCTGGACTGGAAACTACTGTACGGAGGGTGAGTAACTTTCCGCTCCCCAGTTCGCGGACGAGTAGCAGGCGGGAAGCGTCAGGCGAGGAGGAAGAGCTCCCCCTGGTGCTTGCGCGCGCCTATAACGTCGGCGCGTGCAGAGGGCGGAGGGCGCGCGCCTGGCGGGAGTTGGGGGGGGGGAAGGAGGAGGAGAAAGCGCGGGTCTCCTGCTGTCGCGCGGGAAGCGCGCGCGGGAGGGACTTTCGCTCTGACCGTTATGGAGTCTGGAAGGATGGCTGTGGAGAATTCTCAGCCATCCAGGTCATAGTTGTCTCAAAGGTGCTTTTTCAAACGGCAAATGGACTGGGTTGTTTTTTTTTAAGGAAGAAGAAGCCACCTGTCAGAAATGGTGCAGGGTCTCCTGCTCGGGTAGAGGAGGTGGGGGGTTGGACTAGATGACCTACATGGTCCCTTCCAATTCTGTGAATCTGTTTAAAGGAAACGTTTGGCTTCACATCCAAGAAGCACCATCGGCTGTGATGGTGGAGGATGGAAGGATAGGTACTGACCTGTCCTTAGGTGCTGGAAGGACAGTACCTATCCTTCCATCTATTGCCTAAGTCCACATAAGTCTACAGGTAGTCCTCAACTTAAGACCACAATTGAGCCTAGAATTTCTTTTCTTAGGTGAGACATTAGTTAAGTGAATTTTGCCTCATTTTGCAGCCTTTCTTGCCATGGTTATTAAGTGAATCACTGCACTTGTTAATTTAGTAACACGGTTGTTAAGTGAATCTGGCTTCCCCATTTATTTTGCTAGTCAGAAGGTCGCAAAAGTTGATTGCATGCCTGTTGGGACACAGCAATGGTCATAAATATGAACCAGTTGCCAAACGTCTGAATTTTGACCATATGGTCATGGGGATGTTGCAAAAGATGTAACTGAAAAATGGTCATAAGTCATATTTTTCAGTGCTGTTGTAACTGAGCAGTCACTAAACAAATTGTTGTAAGTCGAGGACTACCTATAGTCTTAAGTGCTAAGTCCATATAAGTCTTAAGTGCCATTGCTATCCCCCATCATCACAACTGATGAAGCTTCTTGGATGAGAAGCAAATCATTTTTTTTCTTCCTCAATGAAAAAACAGCCCAGTTGTCTTTTGAAAAAGCACCTTTGAGAGGCTTGAAGGAGTTTCATTGGGGATAGGGGAGGTATTTGAGTTCAGCCATGTAGAATGTTCTATTTATGTTGCAGTTAACACTGTTAATATTTGCTACAGAAAGATGTAGGCTGTTTCTAAATATTCCTAACCAAGAAAACAGCTTTACGATAAGAAAAGACTAGCAGTTGTACTTAGGGCATTTTCGCTTTGATTGTTAAAACATTTAGATTTAGAGCTAAAGTCTAAGTGGGCAGTCCTGTTCTCACCAGTCCTCTAAAGCTACTGGCTGTGCTGCTGTTCCTGAAATTATACACTTTACAACCAGGTTCTACTTAGCTGGGTTGAGGAAATCAAGTCTGTGTTTGTTGTGAAAACAATATGGTCTCAGGGCTAAAGGAAATCTCTATTTACTAGCAATACAGGTGCTGTGTTTTTTTAAGATATCTTTACAGAAAAATCAAATGCAGTGTAGGATTGACAATCTGCATTTAAATGTGCAGTTTTATGTTGAAAAAATCTGTTTGGCAGCTCTGTGGTCACGGACATAATTTTGAACACAGCATAGTAATATTCCAGGAACAAAGAAGCTTCTTGGATGGAAAGTGAACCATTTTCAAGGGGGGAAAAAACCACAAGAAAATCCAGCTACATTTGAGAAGTACCTTTGGGACTTCCATTTTAGGACAAAACACAGCAAAAAAAAAAACCTCAACTTTTTCCCCAGGGATAAAACTACCCTTACTCAGCTACTGACTTGTCAGAGTTGTTATAAAAATGAAAAGTGGGGGAGAACTTATATTGCGTTCACAGGTAAAGTAACAGAATACAGATTAAATATATCTTGAAATGCATTAAAGTCATCTTTTAATGAAGTTTTGAATCTTATTATCTCTCTCTCTCCCTCTCTCTCTCCCTCTCTCTCCCTCCAGCCATCTGTTTAGCTGGGTGTTCAGAAAAAAGTGGATTTTGCAGAAATCCAGGAGAATGCATGTAAGTATTAAACTTGAGAGCCAAAATTCAAGTGTAAATCCCAATATTTTCCCCCATTCCACTTGTCATCATTCATAAAACTTTGTCTTTCTTGAAACTTCTCAATTTATGTATCTTAAAACTTCTCAATTTATTTCTAGTTGTCGTAGTGGTTGGCGGGGCCGCTATTGTGATGAATGCATTCCTCATGTGGGCTGTCGTCATGGTACATGTACAAAACCAGGAAAATGCTTATGTGATGAAGGTTGGGGTGGCCTCTTCTGTGATCAAGGTTAGTGGATAAGAATTATGAGAAGTGTTCCTTCTTTCATTTTCTATTAACTCTATTAACAATATGCCTTCTAAAAATATTTGGGATGGGATGGGAGCCTAGAGTTTTCTTTGCCTCCCACCTATGCCCAGGAAGTGGGGAGTCCTGTGAAGCAGATGTGGGGTTGCTGCTATCTGAAGGGAGGAGAGGAAAGAAAAGTTCCATCATTTGAACAGTTGACCAAAGCTGTATATAATTCCTTTTCTTTAAAATAAAAGATGTTGAGCATTCAGCATTGACTCTTCTCCCACAACAAAACTTCTATTTGAGCTGTATTTACATAATACCTTAGCTAAGTGAGCAAACATTGAATGGCTACATTCATACAACATGTTAATCTTGGTTAGGGTTAACATTATTATTTTTTTGCAGTTTAATGTGTGATATGAATGTAGACCACAATTTATATCCAAATTAGGAGAACCCAGAGCAGTAGTTAATCCTGTAAGAAAATTGTGTTTTTATGTACAGTTTTTCGACCTTAACTCAGATATCAACATTTCTGCCAAAAACTTCCATCAAAAGCAACAGATTCAGGATCTATGTTCTATAAGAGGAAATAACTTTATATAACAGATGCTGAGGTTATATTTTATTAAATGAACTATTAAGATTCTTTTTAAAAGGACACTTTTGGCACTATTATATGACCTGTTATGTCCTTAGCTAAAAAAAAGATACATTTTTCAAGATGATTGATACATTACAATCAGTTATTTTTCTACCATGGACAATTTCTAAAAATTTATTTTCATAGTCAGGGGTTAATTAGCAATTGCAATCTTCTACCAAAGTCTATTCCAAAGCTGAACTGTATTCTTCTAAGGCGATGTTTCCCAATCCTGACAATTTTTAAGATATGTGGACTTCAACTCCTAGAATTTCTTAGCA
This sequence comes from Pseudoxenodon macrops, assembly GCA_032467955.1. Classification (NCBI taxonomy): domain Eukaryota; kingdom Metazoa; phylum Chordata; class Lepidosauria; order Squamata; family Pseudoxenodontidae; genus Pseudoxenodon; species Pseudoxenodon macrops. The sequence goes on along the minus strand of JANHFT010001920.1, from coordinate 217,885 downwards.
AACATACTGGCAAGGGTAATTCTAGGAGTTGAAGTCCACACATCTTAAAGTTGCCAGATCTGGGAAACATTGTTCTAAAGCATATACAAGCTGCCCCCTTGACGTGTTCCTATTCCATGCTGATTCTAAGCTATCTTAAATATTAATATTAATTAACCATTTAGGAACTGGGTGGGGAAAAAGAAGCACATTCCAATAGTGCAATGTTTAACATAGTCCCACAGAAAAATAGCTCAGAAGATAGACAGACAGACAAGACAGATGTATACATGCTAGAATTTGAAACAATAATCCAGGAGTCTTTAGCTAACAGGAGTCTTTAGCCAAGGTTAGGGAGCTGCAGGGCAATGGCCATAAACCCAGATGAAGGGGATATTTCTGCCACTACATGCAATATTCAAAGAGTGAGGGATTGCCTAGAAGGAAGTGAAGTGCAGCAGACAAAATGCTTTTGAGCTGGCAAAAGATGGAGAACAATACTTTTTAACATGGAACAGGAAAACACACTGGAAGGAGTTGAGGATGATGTCATCCTCCAAAAATGATTAGAGGGCATTTCTATTCATGATGGAACAATTTAATGGTGCAGATATGCCTCTAATCTTCATTCAAGTTAGTATACTCATTCTGACAAATTCTAAAGCAAGTTTGGTGATGCAGATTTTTTTTGTTTCAGAAAAAACACTATTGTAGGTCCCAGAAATTTCCTCCCTTTCTCACTGATTTTTCTTCTACCTATTTGGGTTGAGTTCTCTCTGCTAGAGTTTCTTTAATTTCAGATGCCATTCTTCTTGTTCTGATACTGACAAGGCCAATTTCAGTTCCTTGGATTTCTTTTTCTTTTTGCAATGATCAATCTGTACTGGTTTCAGATATTCTCTGTCATCCTCTTTAATTCAGTTTGCCCTCTGAATCAGGTTGACTAGTTCAATGATGCTGTTTATTATTCCTTGTATCTGACTATTATATCTATAGCAAATGATTAAGATTCATATAACATTAATTTTTTTCAACATCTTCCCAGAGACTGAAAATGATTGTGCTTGTATGACCATCTAGAACAGATAATTTAGAGATGTAGTATATTGCCTGAACTCTGAAAGCTATTATTTGTACTAAATATTTGTTTGAGAGCAATTTATAATATGATTTTCAGGGATGAGCAACACTTGATCAAACAGCATTTGTAGTTTGCTTGTCCTAAAGTCAAGGCTTGGTCCTTGTTCAATCTTTTTGAAAACTACCCAGAAATATACCCAGAAACATTATCAAGGAAAATTTGTTCCGCTGAAGTACTGTATATATGACCTTGTAGGGTGATTTTTATGAGTCAGACATTGTTGGCATTTGAGAGCCAGCGTGTAAATTAAGTGCTGGAATGGAAATTAGGGGAGACCCAGGTTCTAACTCTCCTTCAGGCTTGAAAACCAAGGGGGTCATCTTAGTCCAGTAATTCCCTCTTGGTCCTAATCAACATCAGGCTTATGTGAGAAGTGACTATCATGCATTGATAGCTTCGTTATGTGACTTAAGTGACTTACATTATGAAAAAACAAGCAACCAATCAGACAACACTAAGAAGAAAATACAATGGTATTTTTTTAAACAAAATATTTCAATTCCATTATTGCAAATCAGTCAAGACATACAGCAGTAAAGGATGGCTCTTGGTATGTTTATAATGTTTATATAGTTTTTCCGGTTTAGATTAGTTTTCAGAATTAAATCATCCTTGGAGCTACACAGACATTTATTCCCAATATGTTGGCTTTGACTGTCCCCTTCTATTGTTAAGATTTGCTCCAGCAGATGGAATGCTGCTTGTCTGCTTTCATTATTAAAGGCACCATCCAGATACCATCTTACCTTGGATATGCTAATTGCACTAAATGCTTTGTCTATTTCATGGGTCTTTATCTATTGGGATTTGATCTAGAGTAAAAATGAAGACTTCAAACTAAGCTGTTCCTTGTGCTTGCTTGCTTGTTGCTTGCTTTACTCATCTACATCTGGAAAATGTTTACATTTCTCTTGTTGTCAGGGTCAAGAGTAAAAGAGTAAAAATAACTGAAGTAATAATCTTGGACAAGTTTGTTCATTTTAGGCATTTTCTGTAGTCCCAGTAAAAAGTAGTGAAGGCATATACAGCTAAGCAACAAACTTTCAGGCAAATATATTTTGGTCCAACTCATTGTCTTGCTATGTTTTTCATATTTCATCTTTGGAATGTCTGATCTGTCTCATTGAGTGATAGTTTTTTTTGTGCTTTGTTTCTTGTTAGATCTGAATTACTGTACCCATCATAAACCTTGCCAAAATGGAGCCACTTGCATGAACACTGGTCAAGGAAGCTACACCTGCTCTTGCAAAGAGGGGTTCACTGGCAAGGACTGCGAAAGAAATATTAGTGAATGTGATAGCAGCCCCTGCAAAAATGGGGGTAGTTGCACAGTAAGGACAAATTATATGCTAATATAATTAATATAATTATAATTATATAATATAATTATTAATATAATAATATAATTAATACAACTATTTTCCTGGCACTCAGGAAGGTTCTATTACGGTATATAACAATAACTCTCACTGTGCCGCCTTCAGTCTACATGGGGCCTTTCATATTTTATGTCAGTCATATTTTAGTCCAATTTTATTTCACTAGTTTGAAAACATGCAGTTTTAAAAAAAAAAAATCAATTCCTGCATATACTGTGATTCTGTTGTGCAGTTTAGTAATAACTGAGGGAATAGTGACATCCTGACATCTGAAGGCCAATAATTTGTGTTTGAAAAGACAATAGTTATTCTGAGTATTCAATTTACTATTCTTACAGCAGTATTCATTTAGAATATTTAATATTAGTTAAATATATAATCTACAGCAATCGTCAAACGTAAACTGAGCATAAAACATTTCAGACAGTTTACATTGATAGGAATTTAGTGTTATGTACTTTCATGCAACATTAAGGTATCAATTTTTCTGATTTACAGAACCTTAGAATTTTTACCTTTACATTCATGGCAGAGGGCTTGCACACAATATAATGGACCCTTAATGGACCACAATATAATGGATCACAATCAAATCTTAATATAAATACAATACAATTAATTATTTTTCATAGGATTATGTGTGAATTAATGGAGTCATTAATAACTGATCTCTGGATCTCCATAAGTATATCATTGTTAGGCAGTTATTTGTATATTATTTTAAACTGTTATATGTGCCTATGCAATCTAGCTTCCTCTATCTGAGTTTATTTTGATTTAAATGCAAAAATAGTTGTAGTCTGAAACAACTGCTATTTCATGCAACTAAACTTTATATATTTTGTTTGCTTACTCCTATAGGATTTAGGAAACGAATACAAATGTACATGTCTCCCAGGATATGATGGCATTAACTGTGAGCATACTACCTTGACTTGTCTTGAGTCTCCATGTTTTAATGGTGGAACGTGCCTGGAAAAAGAAAAAGGAACTAGCTATGCATGCATTTGCCCCATGGGATTTACTGGATCCAATTGTGAGAAAAAAGTAGACAGGTGCACCAACAATCCCTGTGCTAATGGTAAGCCATAAGAAGAGGTCTTAGTTTTTGAGAATGGTCATGAAAGAAAGTTTAATTTGCTTCTGGTTTCATTTCTAGCACACCAGTTTAATTTTCCTACTTTCATTCCTTATGAATTTTCTAAACATCTTGACAAATTCTAATCTTTACCTTCCATTGATATTTTTTAGATATTTTTAATTAACAGAGGTAAAGGAGTGGTTTGTAACTTTGCGTGCATATATACATACGGTATATATTCTAATTTCATTAGGCTATAGTAGCCATGTCAAGGAACAAATACAACATATGTACAGTTTTGTTGAATTTGGACTCTGCATTTAAAGCATGTTTTAAATGAAACAGGATGTTCATTCCTAATTCTACCCTCACTGAAGAACTTCATGCAAAGACGTTTAGAATAAAACATCCCTCAACTTTGTATTCTATCTTAGATTTGCCACTTATCCTATTTTCCCCTAAACTTAGTTTAACTCTCCAAAATGTCCTTAGGCAACATAGTTACATCTCCTGAGAGCCTTTGTTCACTTTAATTGTGTAGGATAAGCAGGTTCAGTAACAGATTAGTGAAACGAAGACAATAAACACAGGACATCAAGAAGCGTCATAAAAGCAAATCTGTAGAACCAAATTATATGTGCATTCATCTTTTGAAGATTTGTTTTAAAATGCAAAGAAGGGAGAAGATTTAAGGCCATGGAACAGGAAGGGATTCTGGTTTGTTTTAATGTAGCTATTTCCAAAGTTGAGTATTCTAGCTTGGTGTTAGTTTGTAGCTGTGGACATTCCTACTCTTTGCACTATTGTAGTCATTGCAATGCTTTGTGAGCACTAAAAAGGGTTTTTCCCCTTCTGTAGGTGGGCAGTGTTTTGTAATGGGCCAACAGCATGTATGTCGCTGCCGTCCAGGCTTCTCTGGTCAAACGTGTGAGATATACATCAGCAGATGTTCAAGAAATCCCTGTTCCCATGGAGGATCATGTCAAGATCTTGATGCTACTCATGATTACAAATGTACTTGCTTGCCAGGCTTCACTGGCAGAAATTGTGAAATTAGAACTAGAGATGGTTGTTCTTCTGGACCGTGCCAAAATGGGGGGACATGCTACATTGGGCTTTACACTGAAAGCTTTGCTTGCCACTGTCCCTCTGGCTTCCTGGGCATCCACTGTGAATTTGCAGTGAATCCTGTGACGACCATCATTCCACCACTTCCTAAGCCACTTCCCTGGGTGGCTATATCCATGGGAGTTGGGTTAGTAGCTCTCCTCATCCTGTGCTGCATGATTGCCATAGTTATCCGACAGATGCAGAGACACCCAGAGCAAAATTCAGAAACTATGAACAACGTGTCTGACTTCCAGAAGGAAAATCTCATCCCAGCTTCTCAGCTTAAAAACACCAATAAAAATAAAGACCTTGAAATTGATTGTGTACTGGAGAAATCAAACTACAAACTTAAAAACCATACATTGGATTATAACCTGGTGAAGGAACTGACAAATAGAGGATCTCAGGAAGATAAATACCATAAAAGTGAAAAGTGTATAGGAGAGAAATCACCCTTCTGGTTATGCAGGTATGAACATTTCCTTTAAAAGATGAATTTATTTGCACTGTTAAAACGATGAAGAATAAAGGTTGTGTTTTAGTGTAAAATTCCCAGAAAGGAGCAAATTAGTCTGAAAATATAGATGAAAATGTCTCTTTGATATTTTTAACTTTTTGTATGCTAATTAGTATACTAATTCTTCATTATTACAAGAAAACTAATTAGCCATATTTTGAAAATACTTTATTTTTCTAATTAGAACAAGAAATACTTCCAACATGAGAAAATATTCTATATAAGCTTGAATCCGTTTGAATTCAATTGGTTTTTAAATACCATTTTCTTGGTATTTCTTTCCCTATATCCTCCTATCATCTTTGTTTAAGCTAGCAGGGCATTACTATACTGTTGGAAATGATACTGCTGTGAATAGGAATTCACTAATTCCCTGAGATCATAGCAGAACTAGAATAAAAATAAGGGATGATATATTCAATTCACAAAAACCACTCCCCTCCCTGTCCTTCATTGCAGATAACTGGCTGGACTTGATTTTATGATTGTTTTTATGATCATAAAGTGAGCAACTGTGGTCCTTCAGTAAATCATGTGATCATTAAACAAATTATGTCATTAAGCAAATCCAGTATATCCACTGAGTATTTTTTGCTGTTTTCTGCTGAAAAACGGCAAAAAATATTGCAAATCAAAGTTACATGACTCTGGGATCTTGCAATTGTTCATAAATATGACCTGAGTGCCAAGCACCCAAAATGTGAGTATAGTGATCACAGGGTTAAGCACATCAATTGTAACTTTAAGGTTAGAATAAATAGCTTTTCTGAAATGCATTATAATTTCAAACAGTCATTAAGCCAACTGCCATAAGTCAAAGACTACCTGTAAACCAAATACTGAAAACAAATTTGGTGAAATTCTATCCTCTTTTTAACACTGAAGTGAGGTTACCATTTTCCAGTATAAAAATCTGAACAATGTGAACTGTTAACTCTAGTTTTTCTTACTATTGTGCTAGTCTCCATCATTTTGATGTGGTTTAAACAGAAGTTTTCCATATTACAAGAGTTCCTGAAGTCTACATTGTATGACATTACTCCTTCAAGAAACTCCTGTAATTTGAGCCAGGCTACAATAAATCACATGTTTAGACAGTCTTTTTGTTAAAAAAACCAATCAGTGTTTTTCTTTCAATTAGTCCTTTGCAGTAATTTTGTGTGTGTGTGAAAGGTAAACTCAAGGACATTCAATGATGAGCACAGCTTCTCCTTATTCTAATTGAACTTGTATTTTGAAAAGAGAAACAAGTTTTAGTCTTTCTCAAGTGTGTCCAAGTTCATAGTTGTTGCTTTGTCAAATATAATATGACGGAGAGGGATGTTGATAGAAACCATAAGTGCTATTAGTTTCCACTGTACAGACATGAAAAAGAATAAATCTAGAATGTGCAAGGAACTGGTTACTCTTATTATCTGCTGTCCCTCATGCCATTGCCTTTTTTCTTTCAACCACAATTTTCCTACAATATCCTTTTTTCACGTCTTGCAATATAAAGTTTTGAAATTGGTTCTGAATTTTCACCATCTATTTTGTCTTATTTTTCAACAGTGAAAAGCCAGAATGTAGAATATCAGCAATATGCTCTCCAAGGGATTCAATGTACCAGTCTGTTTTTGTAATAACAGAAGAGCGGAATGAATGTATTATAGCTACAGAGGTATGTACATTGCCTACAGAAATGTGATCTTTGCTCTGAATAGTGTTCAGAAATGTGACACTCAGAAAGAAAAGAGAGCAATGCAACTTCGTATTTTCAACATAGACAGGCTTATATTGCTTATGATCACCCCAATAAATGATTCAACAAAATATTAAATTCAAATTCTGTGATCATGGAATAATTTTTTCCACGCTCCTGTGTGGGATCCTGTAACCCATGAAAAGTTTGGGATGGTAATTGGTCTTCAGAATGGCAAGGGATGTGACCCAAGAGGGCCAGAGTAGAAAGAGGAAATTAGAGGAAACAAAAACTTGTGTGATCAGAAATAATTATGTTACACAATACCATCTTTAAATCTAAGGTTCTAAATCAGAGCATAAAGGAGTAAGGACACAAGAATTTAACAAATTAAAGCATTGACGATATAAGACTTAAATAAAGAGTTACACGGGTGAAGGTTGAACTTATAAATCATAAAGAGTCTTCTGCTACTAAAATAGTACATTCAAACTATTTAGGTCAACGATTGTATTATATCTGTTATACTTAATTTTACTTTTGTATTGGATTGATTGAAGTCTCTGTTTTTCTCTCTCTTCTATGTTTATGGCAGGTATAAGAGTGAAAGCTGCTCTGTTTGCACCTCAGTTCTAGAGATGCCACGAAGTGGACATTCCTACTACATTGTTTACAATTCAAAATTGGATTGGACTTGGTTTTTTTTTATTATATGCAATTTGCTGCTCTCAGGAGGAGGAGTGGATGAAAGTGGGTGAACTGGACAGACTGTGAATTTAAAAGATGCAATATACCTTTTTGCCCCCTGTTTCTTTATTTTGAAGTCTAATAGGAGGAATGTAACTGACTACTAGCAGGGGAGAGTCTAAGATGTCTCTTAGTAGCCTTTGAATGACATGCCAGTTGCTCATGGACAGTTGTATGACTTTCCAGAACTTAAGTCTTGAAAGGTGCCTGTCAGCATAAAGGCCCTTGACATTATCACAGAGTTAATCATCACTGTGAGAAGAATGAAGAAACATATTTTTCTATGCAGAAAAAGGATACAGAATAAATGTCACCATGTTTTTTTTCCTGGATTTGGAAGTGCCTAAAAGCGTGTCTGAGAATCTAGAGAGCCCAAATCAAGACCCATCAGCCTTTCCCCCTCTAGCACCCAAGCAGTATTGTCCAGGAGTGGCTGTCAACCACTCCTGTTGCTCCTGTATTTAACCCCTCCTTTCCCCCCTCCCCATTTATTACTCACAGACAACGAAAGGAGCATGGCTACTGAACTGACATTTTGCCTCCTTGGATACTGCTTTGGTGAATTGAGCAGTAACTGGGATTTGTTCTTTTTGTGAATCACAACGACCTTCCCAGACATAATCTGACCTGAGAGAGAATGATGACTTTTCTCTTTCATAAGAGGAAACTGAAGCCCAGGGCTACCTGAAAGCCTTATAAGTGCGTTTAAAATCAATCAGCTGTTTTCATGACCTTTGCACTAGTCACCATAAACAGAAATGTGTTTTTCTGTGTTACATGTATAAGGAGAGGATTTTTCTCTTGGAGATCTCCGTCCTTTCCACTGCAGATAATCTGGAAGATTGCACCATTACCTTTTTTTACAGCCAGGCAAGTGTTTATGATCCTGCCTTTCGATTACTTGCTGCACAAACTCCCACACTGATTTAAGTTTTTTTTTTAATTCTAAACACCTGACAAAGACTAAGCTACAAAGGGGACTTTGGTGGTGGGGAAATCCATTAAGTGGCAAGGGGGAACTATAAAGCCCTTAGTTTGCTCTGTTTGTTTCTTTCTCCATTTTGCTACAAAGAAAAGAATATCCTTAAGTTTTTGAATCCAAAGGAGCAGTTCTGAACTGGAAATTCAGAATTGACATAGACTCTCTTGTACATTTACAGCAATAATAATAGACATTTCAGATAGGAAGTGCTGTTCATAGCGATAAACAAGTACTGTGGGAAAGAGAATATGGCGGAAGCAGAGAGAGGAAGCAAATTTTCATTCAAGGAAGTTGGGATCGTGTTTTCTGTGATGGAAGAGCAATGTTCCTGACCTTGAAAATCCCAGGCTGGATTAATCCATCTCCAGCCTTGAACTGTGCAATCAAATTCTTGCTTGGCATGTTCACTACTGACATTTTGGTCTGACTACAGAAGGCCATTGTGAAGAGGAGCTTCAGAAATCAATAATATGGTTTATATTAGTGTCCGTCTGTAGTTTATTTTGAAGCCTAGCATTTCAATAATTTAAAGTAAAAATCAGAAGCACTGAACTTTCTACATTTTGTAACATTATTTTGTATATAATGTATATTTATAATCAGAAACAGAAGTGTAAATATGTTTATTACATATGTCATGTTTTTATGTGATGACAAAGTTTGAATTTTATTTTTTTTTCCAAATAATGAAGACACCTTGTTGCTACTGCAAACTTTTAGTGTGGTTTCTTGTGTTATAATTTGGATTCATGACCTTGCAGTGTTTACAGGATCACTCATAGCAAAGCTTGCAAGATAATAGAAATTTATTGCTAATATTAGTATTTCAGTATTTGATATAAAGTTTAGCCTGTAAACATAATAGATTAAAAAAACAATCTCTTACAATACGAATACACTCTTCCCATATATAGTTTTTGCTAGAAATAGTAACAGTAAAAGTCTCCAAGTCATTAATAAAAGTACACCTCAAATTTATATTCTATTAACAAATGCAAGTTCTTTAACTGATTTTCTTGCTTTTCTCTACCGTAATTGGAATTCATAATGTACTTGTATTAACATCTATTCTGAATTAGATTTAATATAGGGAAGCAAGTAACAGTCATTTGTATAAGAATAAGAAACATAAGATAATTACTTTTTACATTGTTTTCTTCATTGATTCTGTACATCTGGTTGCTGTTTATCTGAGAGTGTTTCCAGACTGCTGTTTTCATCAAAACAAATAGCATATTGGTAGAAATTACAATTCCAGAAGAGTAGCCATATTAGTCTGTGACAGCAACAAGGACAAAATCTACAACAGTTTATGGCATCTGATTGGTTTTTAAAAAGAGTCACAAGACTCCTGTTTGCCATTGGACATAATAAAGGAGACTAGAGGTTTTGGTGTTGCCATTGCTAGGTTTGCTCTATTGTATTCATGCTACAATATTGGGGCATTTATTTTGACAGCAGCAAAGCAACCAACAGAAAACTTTGATCAGTTTGCCATGGCAAAGTTCTGTCAAGCTAAAAGGTTAAATACCAGTCTAAATATGTGACTTAGATTTGCTAATCTTGTTACAATATTCAATTTTAAAATTATGGAAGTGAAGAAAGAAAATAAACAAGTTCTAAGTGCTATTAGCTTGAACTGCAGCTCAGTCATCAGGAATATATAGATTTAAGGCCATGGAACTACTGTATTTTAAGACAATAATGCAAATTTTCTTGCTTTATCTTTTAATGGCAGCCGTAATAACAAAATTGCAAAGGATCTTTTTAGCTTGCTCTTGTTTTAATTATATGCAATTTTGTTTACCTTTTAAAACATTACGCATGTGTGCTTTCCTGTTTAATTCTTTTCTTAAGAAAATCAATTGAAAATCCTAATCAGTCTCCTTGACAACCATTTGAGGCAAACAATCATCAAGATGGAACTCAGAAATAAATAGAACCCTCCTGTCCCTAAACATTTGTCTTGTAGAACAAATTATGAAAAACCATTGACAAAAAGCAGAGCAGATGCCCCTGATTTGCAGCTTTTTCTTGGCAATGAGAAATAAACTCAACAGATGCTTCTCTTAATTGAACTCATGGATTATACACATGTACAAGCACATAAATGCAGAGTTGTTCTTCAAACAAAAAAACAAGACAAACAGGAAAACAGTCAGGGAAATCTTCCCACAGCTTCAGAAAGACAATAGTGGGATTTAAACATGGCTTTGGGGGTTCAGGAGAAAGAATGTTAAGAAACACGAACTCTGAAAACTACATGTGCCAAAGCCTACAAAAATTATTTGTGGGTAGTTATTAAACATACGTTCATGCATGGTTCTATAGAAAAATTGAAAAGAAAAGCATGCATACATGTTAAGAACTATATATGGTTCAAAATTCAAGATTACCGTACTTAAATCTGGGATCAGGGTGTCTCATTTCCTCGAAGTAGATTCTCACTGACTTATTCTATTAATTTGAGAGGAGATATAGTTGATACTTTGGCCCTGGAGGTGAGGCAGTGGATCCCGCAAAGCAAAGTTTCTCTGGGGCACTCCTGGCCCTCATGATTAAGCAATTCTCCTGAGATCTAGATGCATTTACACTTACCATCCTCAGAGAAAGCATTACAACTTGGCTTTTCCAGCCATCTTTCAGAAACTGGGTATCCTATCCTTTTCATCAGCAATTTAAGTCTGCTGTATTACGAAATATAATCTTTATTTTTAATTTGTTATATTAGGGTATTTGAATGTTTTCTTTTGTTGCATCTATGAACCATCCATAGATTTCATAATATTGTAGTACAGTATTTAAAAGGGGAAATAAATAAACAAGCTCCAAATAGCACTGGTTTCCAACAGGATCATGTGAGATTGGAAATTGCATGTACAAATTTGATTGTGAAATATATTCAATCTCCGTTCCCAAATTGCTGAGGAAGTAAAATCTTAAATCACTCACTGTTTGGGGGATTTTATAGTAATCCTTTAAGGGTGAAAAAGGTAATTTCTGAATTATTTGGTATAGTACCAGTATTCAGATGAGTGATATATAGTCACAATTTTTTAGGAATGATGACTCATATAAAGAAAATATAATTTATTTTAAAATTGTATAAGATAAAGATTCTTATAAAACCTACCTGAATATCATACACATGGACCCTATTATTTCTGAACTCATGAATAAAGCTCTTAATAATGAAACTTTTATTATATACTTCCTAGGAGATAGTTTGTATAATGAAATATATTTTGGGCTTCCTGACTAGACCATTAAAATCTTTAAAACAATTGATGTCAACAGTATAAGAAACTGTCCCTGACACAAAATATAAGTTCTGTAGAAATAATATTTGAAATGGTATTTTTAATTGATCCTCTGTCTGTTTCTTAAAACAAAATATGTGGCAGAGATTGGTGATTTCATAACAAGAATGTTGTGTTAAATCTCATAAAGGTACTTCATTCCTAATTCAAGCCTTTGTTCTCAAGATCCTTTGTCACTGTACTTCCTTGTCACACACATTTTTTTCCTAGCTGCATTTTTTTCTAGCTTCTTCAGCATGTGGGAAGAAATATACATCTGGTTCAGTTCCAAGCCAAGAGAAAGGCACTGGGGACAAAACGGAGGGTGGAGGCTGATTGGAAGGAAGATCCATTTATTGATGAACATAACCACATGAGTTATGGTTCTGGTGCAGCTGACCACATGGAATTGAGAGTAGGTTTTTTTCTGTGTAGGGTCTTTGCACTTGAGCTTCATGTTACTGTGAACATGTATTCTATTGGCTGTTGTCAGACTCCCATGGGGCCATGTAGGCAGGAGTGGGATTCAGCCTGTTCAGAACAATTTGGGTGAAACAGATGCTAATTTTACATCTGGTTCACCGAACTGGTAGTTGCAAGGACTGGCTGGTCCCGCCCACCCCACCCTGCCCCTTCTAGGAGTCTCCACATGGCCCATTTTGGATGCCAGGTAAG
>JANHFT010001920.1:188120-199986 GCA_032467955.1 Pseudoxenodon macrops | reverse complement strand
TATTAAGCGTGGACTTAATCTCAGTGGTGAAATCCATTTTTTTTTACTACCGGTTCTGTGGCCATGGCTTGGTGGGCATGGTGTGGCTTGGTGGGCATGGCAGGGGAAGGATACTGCAAAATCCCCATTCCCTCTCCAGTCCTGGGGGAAGGATAGTGCAAAATCTCCATTCCCACCCCACTCTGGGGCCAGCTATACAGTAGGTGGTATTTGCCGGTTCTCCAAACTACTCAAAATTTCCTCTACCAGTTCTCCAGAACCTGTCAGAAGCTGCTGGATTTCATCCCTGCTTAATTTACAGCAAGACACAGGTTTGGGGGAAATTATTTATTGTGTTTTACTTTGGTCTTGCAAATTTTCATGACTTTGAATTCAGCAGAGTTCTGGGACGTTTATGTAACAGGTAAGCAAAGTTTGGTACTGGAAAACAATAGTTTGGATGGGTGTATTTTCCTCTGATCACATACATAATTGAGGCCACGTTATATAATAGTCTTCTGGAACTTGTTGAATGCAATGTCACAATGATTTTGTACTGTCGTATTGCATTTTCTAAAATTTTGTGAAGTCACATTCAAGGTCACTTAGAATGAGAATTAGATAGCCAAAATTTTGATTAATAGCATTCTTCACTTAGTCCTTACACATGGATCAAACAATGAGTTTGCTTGCCCTTATTACATCCCTTTCATATTTAAAAATACACATGCATGCACACATTCATTTAATTCATGCGCACATAGATTTACGCTTACCCGATTCAATGTCTCTAACTAGAACCATAACTGAGCAATAACACTTGGATTCCTAACTGGAAATGGCATTGTTTAAGCCTGGGGCACACAAATTAAAGTACTTACTAGCCAGTGTAATTTGCGTGGTCAACTATGAAGCCAATTCTTCCACCAGCTCTTCCCAAAGGAAAGAAATAGCTTTTGAAAACATCCCATATCTTTGAACAGTGAGGAAAAAATAAAACCCAGCTCAAATCTATCATTAGGATATAAAATTGTCATCTGCTATAACAAATTGCAACCAAGTGAACACACACAACACACAAATAATGATGTCTCAGGACAATATACAGGAAGGAGAAGATACTTTAAATAGAATGTTTGCAATAGAATGTTTGCAGTACACAGGACAATAACTTTGAAACAATTTAAATCACATCATGTTAGATATAATTAACTGAAGTTACCCAATGTGAGTAGTTCTGGGTTTGGGTTTGGTACTTTCTTATTTTGAGGAACACTTTGGAACTCAAACCAGGATTATAAATAGCCATCATGGGATGGAGAGAAAATGAAGATTGAGTAATGCAGGAGAAGTTTGAAGTCAAGTAGAAAATGCTGCTTTGTTTATTGAGAATTGGAAAAAGACTGGTTTCCAAATAGTTATAAATGAGTTGGTTACTTCATTCATTTTAAATCAACTTCTTTCTAAGTTTGGATGTTTTTAACCATTACGTTCCCACCAATTAGGATTAACTATATTAGCTATCACTGATAAAATTGTAAGTGAAAACATGTTCTAGAACAATCCAGACTGGGTAGGTTTTGTGCAAACAGAGTTCCTTTTATTCTGCCTGTATCAAAAGGGAACTGAGGCCTTAATTTTCTAGCATGCTTTCTTTAGAATCAGATCATAGGGAATATCAAGTGCCGGAAAAATCAAGAGAGACAAATGAGTATGAAGATTTATTGCAAGCTTAAGCTCTTCACAAGAATCTGAAGGAATTCAAGGTGACTGGATTTAGATCTCTTGTGGGTTCGCAGGGACTCATGACTGATGACATGCTTGACCCCTCCCTCCTTAGGCTCAGTGTGGTCATCTCCTGCGTGGGAATCTCTAACAACAGGATTGCCTTGATAAGTAATGAGATTGATGTAAAAATCATTTTGAATTTAAAGAGCTCCTTTATGCAGTATCATCCATACCAGCGTTTCTCAATCTTGGCGACTGCTGGTTGTGGAAGGCTGATCGATACTTACCAGCATTGGTATCTTGATCTTTAAGAAAACAAGCAATGAATTATCTGCAAAATTGTACATTTCCACTGAGCTATGACATGTCAAATTTTAATTCTCACAAGTAGGATATGTACAGTCATAGTCTTAGGTCACAAAAGGGGTGGCTGGAAGAGAAGAAAGCCTGAACAATTGGCGTAGAGCAGGGGTGTCAAATTCAAGGCCCGGGGGGCTGGATCTGGCCCACAGGGTGCTTAGATTTGGTCCATGGGCCCACCCTGGAAACAGAGAAAGACTGGCCTGCAGTGCCTCTGCAAGTGAAAATAGAGCTCAGGAAGGCTGCATGTGGGTCCTCCTGAGCACCGTTTTCACCGGCAGAGGGTTGCAAGAGGCTGTTGCAGCCAAAAACAAAGCTTGCAAGGGTCACAGGTGGCCCTCCCAAGCTTCATTTTCACTGGCAGAGAGTTGCAGGAGACTGTCACAGCCAGAAATGGAGCTCAGGAGCTCATTTTCTCTGGCAGAGTGCTTAGGCCACCACAGGTGATCCCAACATGAGTGATGTCAAGCTGGTCACACCCACCTTGGCCATGCCCACTCTGCCACCTTGAGGTCAAACGCAACCCTGATGCGGCCCTTAATGAAATCAAGTTTGACACCTCTGGCATAGAGGAACTGATGTCAGATATACAAGGTACAGCCAGCATGTTAAGAAAATTGTTCAAATTATCTAGGTTCTGCTGTCTGACTCCATTCTGAACCCCAGCACTGCAATTAAAGGACAATGTTAAGACTTGGGGAGGTGGTGAATTTTGATAAGTGGCTGGCTTGTTTCTTCAGCTTTTTCAGGGAAGACAAAAGACAGCACCTATCTTGTGGGATGGCTGTCTTCTGAAAGAGCCCTTAATTCAATCCCATTGAATCTGCCTCCTCCTGGAATCCCATCGAACCTGCTCCTTTCAGGGACAGTGCCCCTACCTGAATTTCTCACCTTTAAAAAGAATTTATTTTTGTCAAGCATGCAGATAACATATATAGATATAAATATGATTTGAATACATGATATGAATACGAATAACAGGGAACATTAAGACAGGGATGGTAAGCACGCTGGTGCGCTTATGCAGACCTCTTAGGAATGGGGTGAGGTCAACAGTAGACAGTCTAAGGTTAAAATTTTTGGAGTTTGGGGATTAAACCACAGAGTCAGGTAGTGCATTCCAGGCATTGACCACTCTGTCCTGAAGACGTATTTTCTGCAATTGAGTGTGGAGTGGTTTACTTTAAGTTTGTATCTATTGTGTGCTCGTGTATTGTTGTGATTGAAGATGAAATAGTCATTGACCGATAGGACATTGTAGCAGATAATTTTATGACCTACGCTTAGGTCATACTGAAGATGGCGTAGTTCTAAGTTGTCTGAGCCCAAAATTTCAAGTCTGATGGCATAAGGTATTCTGTTGCGAGCAGAGGAGTGGAGGACTCTTCTCGTGAAATATCTCTGGACTCGTTTGATTGTATTAATGTCCAATATGCAGTGCGGGTTCAAGAAAGATGAGCTGTATTCAAGAATTGGTCTAGCAAAAGTTTTGCATGCCCTAGTTTGCAGTTCAATATTACCAGAGAAGAAGCTATGCAACATTAGGTTAATACCTCTTAATGCCTTTTTGGCAATGCTGTTACAATGAGCTCTGGCACTTAGGTCATTTGAGATGATTACTCCAAAGTCCTTGACAGAGTGAGGGTCATCTATGATGTCGTATCCGCCCGTTCTTTGTCTTATCCTATAACTCAATCCTCAGTGTTTTGATCACACACACACTTTTGGTTCAAATACAGTTAATTCTTATAGGCTGGAATCTCTTAAGTTACCTTGATGTCTATGGAGAGTCTCTGTCTTCCAGGTCAGAGGTTGGTTCTGAATTTTCTTACTGACGGTTCAGTCAGGGTTGTGCCTCGAGCGCACACACACGCAAGGCAGTCAAAATCTAGTCAAAATTCAAGATGGCAGCGCCCACAGAGACACCAACAGAACTGGCTCCGTGATGTCATCACGGAGTTACTACCGGTTCTATAGAACCGAATAGAACCGGTAGGAACCCACCTCTTATCCTGGTCATGGCTGTCCCAAAGGGTACCTTGACATACTATGAAACAGGGAAGAGAGAGGAAATGGATGGAAAAAAGGGGGGGAAGTGCATTTTTACCGTATGTACTGTCCCAAAATGGAAACCATGTCCCTGCCTCCCTTTCTGTCTCCATCATTCTAAATGCAAGCCTATGGCTGCACTTTGCCCTCAAACTGCAAGAGTTCAATTCAGATTCCTGGTAAAAGTGAACTATTATTTTCTCCATGCTGGTGACTTGGGGAATTGAGAAGGCATTTTGGAAGAGAACATGAAGGGAGCTCAGAGAACTAACAAGCGTTCCCATTCCTTTGCTTCGGGCACATCCCTCATGAGGTATTCCAACTGATTGGGCCTGAAGGAAAGGAGCCTTTAAGAGATAACAAATCCAGACAAGTTTGCTGGGTGGCCTCCCTCTTTCTTCATTACCAAAAAAGTATCCTGCAACTAGCAGAGCAGTTCACATTTGTGTCCTTATTTTTAGAAAGAGAAGGCACTCTTCTAGCCCTCAAAGCAGGATTGTGTTGGCCGCCACAGCATGCTTCTTCAACTCATTCCGTCACAAACAAAGGGCAATTAAGCCTCAGAATAAATTTTAAAAAAAGGTTTGTGGGTATGGTTTTCAGCGATTGGAGTGATGAGACAACTCAGTATTACTTGACCTAATTTTATCAGCTTCCTATTGTCCCTGTCCTCAAGGCCTTATCCTTCCCTCAGTATTGCTTTAGCTCTAATTGCAGGTTGTTATACATTGCTGGACTACTGCCAAATATATCTGAAAGGGCAGAAGGAACTGAGCCAGCTTTTCCCAATCTGGTGGTTTACAGATATGTTTGGACTACAATTCCCCAGCGAACATGGACAAAAGTTGGGGAGGGCTGATTTAAGCAAGGAGCTGTAAAGTCATTTTACTGACCTTTTTGCAAAGAGTAGAGATACTGTACTTGTATCTTAAAGTAGCATCTCCAGAATCCCAGATTCTTCAGATATTGTTGAACTTCAACTTCCATCGGCCCTAGTCAGCATGAAAAACAGTCAGGGCCAACCGAAGTTTACAAATAATATTTGACGGATCAAAGGCTCTTCGTTCTGGTTGGAAAACTTCCCCAAAGTATTACTGCTCTAAAAATGCAGTCTGTCTTAGTTCAGTCAGAAGAATTTTTGTAAGGTGAAACAATAAGGACAAACTTTAGGGATGTCTTCTCCATAACTCTTGTTTATAAACTGAGATTTACCTCAAAGGGCCTTTGTGCACTGCACTGTTTTATATGCCATTAGACTCATAGAGTTGGAGGAGCCTAATTTAATCTCTGGGAAATCTGAGACAAATTATGATTCAATCTCTGTCTGAAAACCTCAAGCATGTAAGATTTCATACAACGTGTAATCTGTCCCAGTAGTATAATCCTGTTGCATTACTCAGTTGCTCTCATTATCAAGAAATTTCTCATAATGAAATCTACATGATAATCTTGTATTTACATTCTTTGCACTGAGCACTCCACAGAGCTTACTTTTCAGTAGTTGTGTTCAGGATTGCCTTGTTACCCATTTAAGCCCTTTGTAACTAATTCTGCTTTCAGTGGCTGCAAAGAAAAAGGATATTTTTCTTCTTCTGTTAGACAGTTCTTCAGACATTGCTGAATCTTTTGATATCTTCTCATAGTTGTCCTCCCTCTTGAAGGGATACATATTCCAGGGGTAAAATACACTTACCGTGTTTTTCGGACTATAAGACGCACTGGTGTATAAGACGCACCACGATTTCAAAGAGGTAAGTAAGAAAAAAAAAGTTTCTGTCCTCCCCGGCCCCAGGAGCACTCTGCAGGCCTCCCAAACCTTCTCTGGACCTTGTTTTTTGCAAAACAGGCCTGTTTTTCACCCATTTTTATGAAAAATAGGGTGCACAGAGGGCTTGGGAGGTGTGTAGACTGCTTCTGTGGGCTGGGGAAAAACAAAAATGCCCCCATTTTTGGGAAAATTTGCCCTTTTTTTGGCCGCTTTTCACCCATTTTTGCGAAAAATGGGGCGTGCAGAGGGTTTGGGAAGCCTGCAGACTGCTTTTGTGGGCTGGGGGAAGGCAAAATTTCCCCCATTTTTGTGAAATTGGGTTTTTTTTGCCTGCCCCCAGCCCACCATTTATTTTCAAAGGATAGCTATGGAATCTGCTGCAAGTTTATGCGGAGGCAAACACTTTGCTTTACAATTAACTAGCTTCCCATTGGTGCTTCAGATAGAAGAATCTGATCAATAAGGATGGGGGAGTTTGATGGTCTCTTATCTGATCAATAAGGATGGGGGAATTTGATGGGAGTAAGAAAGGTGTCAGCGAGCATAATACCGGCTCTGAGAACACCAAATACAGCTGAATATATTCAGTGCAGGTACAGTCTATCAATACTATGAAGAAAAAGCATGCACTCTTGGTAATAAAACAGCATCTTGTTAAAAATATGACAATGCATAAATCACACCATTACTTAGAAGATCCTAATACACATTCAGACTTTAAGTGCTGAAATTGAAGAGGGAAGGAAAGCACTTGTAAACATCTGGGAGCTGTAATTGTAACTCTAAATAGAATATTTAGAAGAAGAAGCTGCAGGAAGATAGAAGCCTTGATTAAAATATAATCATAGCCATGAATCCTCTGAACTGCCTTATTGTCAACTCCTTTGAAGTAAATTTCAGAGGAACTTGGATCTCGAGTTACCAGCATAATGTGTAGTCCTTACTGCCTTCACTGTCCTTTGCAATTTTGTGGTGGACGGTATTTTGTGGTGAGGAAAAGAGCAGAACAACATTGTCTAAATTAGGGGTGTCAAACTCATGTCGTCACGGTGGCGTAATGTGATGTATCGGGACTTTCCCCCCCTTCACTAAACCAGGCGTGGGCGTGACCAGTGCATGATGCATCCAGCCCGCAAGCCTGGAGTTTGACAGCCCTGGTCTAAATCATGGCATGAGGAAAGAAATGGAGTTGGGTGATACTGAAGTTAGATAAATAGAAAGACTATCTTGCCCACTACTATAGCTGTCATTTCACAATGAGAATACTAATCACGTCACTGGATTGTTCTAAATTAGTTTTTCCCCATCAGTCTGATACATGGGAAATTCTAGAGTTATTAATCTAAAAGCATCTCAAATTAAACAACAGATTCCAAATATCAGCAAAACAAGCTCTTCTTTCAATATATAACTTTCCTTTAGATTGTTTAAATGTCATGCACCTAATACATCTTGATTTCAGCATAGCAATGGCAAATACCTCCATAACATTGTAATTTGGATGGCTAAACAATTAAATGGATGCATAGCCAAATGAGGAAGAGTTTAGTAGCATTTTTCCTGACTTATTTACCTTTGTAAATTTCATCAGATGCACTGCCTACCATACACTAATGTGAATGTCCTCTTACAATGCATACATAGCTGGCTCAAAATTGTACTCAAAGAGTCCATATCAGTAATTCCTCATCAGACTAAAATGAGGTATTGAGTTGCCACAGGATTCAGTAATTTAAGATTAAATCTGGAATAATTGAAGGTTGGAATTGATTCCCAAACAGACTAAAAGGAGAAGAACATCTATTTTTGATGATCTGCAAGTTTGAGTCCTGGAAGAACTGTGTATATATAGTAAAAGCTACTTTCAACCAAAATGTTAACTCAGGTGAATTCCATGCTTGCCCCAGGATAAAGTTCCTTTGGGAGTCTGACAAGGATCATAACATGATGCAATTCTGACTCTATTGTGTCACCTGGGTCCAGCAAGCAGGACAATCATCCATATGCTCAGGCAATACATTCCAAGATTGCTGTTATGTAATGCTATGCTTGTTGTTTGTTTGTGTTGTGACTGATATTCCATTATACACATACTCAAAGTTTAAAGAGTCCTGTCACTTTAAATCATCAGCTTCCGGCTAAAATGTTGGTGGAGTAAGGGTAAGACTGCAAGAAATAAGGATGGACAGATGATATTTGGTTTCTCAGAGGTTCATTAACATGCAAAACCACAAGTGATAATTTCTTTTTACAATATGGAATTAAAATTTAAGGGGTCAGCTCAGAGACAGGCAGGGACCCAGCTATGTTTCCAAAGTTCCATGCATTCCCTGGCTGTGGAATAGGGGAGGCAATTTTTGTCCCTGGGGGTGGGCAATTAATTTCCCCAAGGGGCCATGAGAAACTGGGACTGTTGTTGAGGGCCAAACCAACAAGCTAAACTTAATTCTGCTCAATATTAATCGGATCACTTTATAAAAACCAGTAAATTACATGCGTTTGATAAGGTCCTACTGGTAAGAATACCTAGTTACGATATAACTATGAAAATGTGGAATAGGTCAAACATAGCATTAAAAAAAAGTAAAAATGCCAATCATCATATCACTGTTCCATTTTGACAAAGTTGTAACCTTCACAAAAACAATTCTGAAAATGTATATGTTTTGCAGTATGCTAACGGCCAGCAATTAATTAACTTTATACAAAAACGAACAGCCTTCAGTCTGTATATTTCATTCTGTACTTCATCAATATGTTCAACTTCTTCCTGCTGCTTTGTCAGAAATCTCCTCAGCCCCTTCATGGTTGAAATTGAGTTCCTTCTTGGTCACTTTGGCCACTGGTGCAGACATATTGAGGGAGAAGGCTGCTCCAGGTGAGAGGTGAGCGCTGAACACTGAACAGGTGCAGAAAATAACTTACTTTCCTTGCCCGCCAATGGCCACCAGTGCAAAGTTGGACCCAACTCAACTACTTCTCCCACCCCCTGCGGTGTGCTTATTTACATTTGATTTCTAATTTCCAATTGACCTCACACATGCTGGACAGGGACAGCCCAAGGGCCAGATGAGGCCTGGGTGTGTAAAATGGTCAGATCTGTTCTAGGCCAAGGTTCTCCAAAATGATCAATATTGATCCCTCTCCCTCTTGGGACTATCCAAAAGGTCAATGTTGTTATTATTTTATTCATTGTACTGTTAGGTTAAGTAATATTAAATTATTTTCATATAATACTGGTAAATGTTTGATGGGAAGGTTGATGAATAATCTGAAGACCTTCGTCCTGAGCAATATTTGTTTTCTTTGCTAGTAAGAACTGAAAAGCTGTATGGCTTACCTTTATTTCTTGCTATCCTGCCACCAAAGTAGAGCTAAATCCTTGTGTTTTGCCTGCCACTACAAGAGAAAATGCTATCACCCCCAAATTCAAAACAGGCTCCTCCAATATGTGGACCAGCTAACTGATCTACTGTATACCTGCTTACTTGCTTCCCATATTATGTTATTTACTATTCTGTATATAACTAAACTACATAAACTATATAAACTTCACCATCCTAGTGCATGCAAGTTAACAAAATGCTGGGGTGACAGTAGGGAATGGCAAGGATGGTCCACGATAGTCCATGATACAAAATACTTTAATCTGTATTTTTGCAGGCCATGCATTCTATGTAGTCTTTTTATACTTTGGTACACAACTAGTTGGCATTGTGTCTACATTCTTCTTTTCTCCTGGATCAACCCTGCTAAGCTTAGAAAGCCCATCATACTAACTTTGTGACCCTTGTTTTCTTTTGCACACAGCCCAGTCAGCTGAGTGCCTTGGCAAGCAGTCAGTGGAAGCTGAGGACACTGGATTTGAAGTATGTTGCCCAAAATCATTTGAAGTATGACTTGAATCTTCAAAGCCAGCTCCCAAGGGCTACATGGCAAGAAATATTCAGAAAAACAACCTTCATGTATGTACCGGTATATATTTTAATTACATTTATAACTACGGTAATCCTTTTTCTGTATACATTCGTCCAGAGATTCCTTCTATGCTAATCTTTGTAATATTGTAATACTGAATTCACTTTTGCATTAGTCTCCCTAGAAAGCAGTGGCAGCGGTTCAACTAAGGATGAAGTTAAAATAGAAGGGAAGCCTGTCTTTCAGTAAGAGGACACCCTGTAACAGTCCTCTTACTGTCAGCAGAGTAGATCAAAGAGACCTTGGCACACTGGGCCTTCAGATATTTCAGGGCTGCTGCCCAATCTTATCAGATGGTGAAACAAAATAGAGGAGCATCCACCCAAGAATGAAGCATCTGAGTTATTCTTATTGCTCTAGTTGCCCCACTCAACCACTTGGAAAGAAAAGAGGAACAAACAATACTCTGATCTATTTAAATGCGATTTTATTCATTGAGAAAATATAGGCAATTGGGCAACTAAGACTCCCACCACTGAGGCCACCTTCTTGAGCAATCCAAGAAGAAAAAGTAGCATATGGTCTCAAGTCAAACATTAACAGAACTTCAAATGGTTTGATGGATGTCAGAACTTATCTTTTGTAAGTAGATTGAGGCTGAAGTCTTGTCTAGGTTTACTGTAGGTGTTAAATTCACACCTCACTGTAAGATTAGGCTGGGCTCATTCCACAGGTCCTCTGAACAGGTAAAGAGAAATTGTAATTTGACCTTTCCAATCCAGCACTTTAACCATGGCAACAATTCAATGCATGTATATCTGTGTGCGTGTAAATAGGAAGATGGCATAGCATAGTGTCTCCCCAAGAGCACCAACATGCCTACCGTCCCTGTCCTAATGTCCCCATGTATTTGTAACCATATCATGTATTCATAACCATGTTTATACATTCATCTATTCACAATCATGTTTATACTTTCTCTGTAATCTTATATATGCTTGACAAATAAAATAAATAAATAAATAAAAATAGATGGCTTAGTTTTAGCTTAGTTTTAAGAGAAGGCTCCATGATGCTAGAGCAATTGGGACTTCATGTAATTCCGGAATGTACACTGATGGTCAGAATGTATATATTTCTGGACTGTTATACTTGAGGGCGAGCACAGTCAAGGATGAAGATTCCAACTCCTTGGATTGTAATAATTTTGGGCTTTCTTCTTCTTTAGCTTGACTCTATCTCCCACTCCATACCTCCACTGCCACTCAGTCATTTCTAATGTATCTGGTATAATTTTAAAGAAAACAATGAGAACTCAAATACCTATTCCACTTCTTTTTCTGCCTACAGCAACTTCCGTGATGATAAAAGCAACATGTAGAGCACTTAGGGATACCAACATAAAACGGTGTACTATTATTGTTCTCTTCATCTCATGGATTTGTGTTTTCCCCTCTTTCTTTTTTAGAAGCTGAAGCAGTGGCCATTGATCCTCAGTCTAGATTTGAACACTACTCTACAAACACAGGAGAGAAGCTCAGAACACTTTGCATAATTTAATACACCCAAAGGAGAGGTTATATGTGATAACTTAGGCAATCTTTTCCTATCCTCTTCTTTTAAACAACCAAGATGCCTATAATTCCCAGTAAAAACAAATCCCTTTGCCTGTTTGGGCTGGGGATTGTGAACCACAGTATAGTCCATCATATACCAGGGACACTAGGATCAGGAATTCAGGTGTAATATTCAGTGACGAAAGCAAAGAAGAGGACAACCAACAGCAAAGTGAATGTACTCAGGTTGCAATGGCTATGCGCACCATTGGGAGTCCTTTTTTTTTTTTCAAAATAGTTTTTTATTTTTCACACAATTCATTTTCCAATTTCATTCCCATATACGTTTGCCAATTCTTTTTCAAATCACAATTCCAATTCTTTTTCAAATCACATTTTCAAATCACAATTCTCACATATAATTTTTTTTAAAACATTTCAATTCCAATTTAACTTCACCAAGCTTACATCAATAACACATTTCAATATCAATTTTTCTCATATTTTC
>JANHFT010001920.1:167564-182928 GCA_032467955.1 Pseudoxenodon macrops | reverse complement strand
GCAGGAAACCCTACACCACTTCAGACAAATGGTTATCTAACATCTTCTTTAAAACTTCCAGTGTTGGAGCATTCACAGCTTCTGGAGGCAAGTTGATTAATTGTTCTAACTGTCAGGAAATTTCTCCTTAGTTCTGAGTTGCTTCTCTCCTTGATTAGTTTCCACCCATTGCTTCTTGTTCTATCCTCAGGTGCTTTGGACAACAGATTGACCCCCCTCTTCTTTGCAGCGGTCCCTGAGATATTGGAACACTGCTATCATGTCTCCGCTAGTCCTTTATTATTATATAATATTATATATTATAGATCCTTTATTATTGATCCTAATGTGTGTGTGTGGCTGGCTCCATTTATTTCAATTTCAATTTTTGTTGGTTTAAGACTCATATTATATACAAAGATAAGTTATTGCTGTAGTTGGCATCAATAAGCAGACACCTCAAGCAGTGCTTGACATACGTCTGTCATGAAAAGATTAAGGACAGAGAACAGAGACATAGTGAGACTTCTGAATCGCTTCAAATTCCATAAAAGGTGACATCATCTCTGTAAGAAATCAGCTTCAACAATAAGTTAACAACTGTGCTATAGTTTTATACGTCATTAACCTAATGTTCTGTTTAACTACAACTATCAATCATTTATGTGATTAAACCATTCTGTGCCTGATAGCAAATTAGAGAATCTAAGCCCCTTACAGCTATATTCTAAATGGATGACTATGGATGACTATTTTTTTGTGTGTGCATTTTCTCTGAAGATGATTTCGATTGTTGTTGTTGAAGCAAATAACTTTCCTGATTCTCAAGAGGGAGTTCAACCCATTTAACCAAGGCTAACTCTAAATTCAGATGAGCTTATTTTACAGAATAGTATCTTCCCGGGTTGAATTTCAGTTGACTGAATGAGTTAGGTACACAAACATGCAATGGGATCGTAAACTGGTTTTATCCACTGGGAAAATCCCAGTCAATGTTATTCCACAAGTTCTTCTGAGAGCTTGGCCTGTTAAATGTAAACATTTACTTTACAATCCTGGCACACAATTCCAGCAAACCTGTTGTAATATCACAGTTTTATGATGGGTTTTGGCAGCCAGTCTTTAGATTAATCCAAAGCAATTATTCTCTGTACAACAGGTCTTAAGAGGAGTAAGACCCTTTGAGCAACTTTAGCCAAGTGTAAAATAATGTTTATACACTATTATTCTTGGTTTTTAAAAAAAACAAGGGGGGAGGCTACATCATGTGTCTTTGTTTTCAACGAACAATCCCACATTAGTTGCTTCATTTAAAAATTGTTCTGTTGTCATGGCAACTAAAGCCCTAACTAGGAATACCGTGTAAACAGCTGTACTGGATTGTTATGTTAATAGAATTTTAGAAGTAATTAGCTCACAAAGATGTTTTGTTTTGTCTAGTTCGGAGCTCTGTGAAACTCCACTAAACAAATTATTGTGAAAAGAATAACTTGTTTATTTTAATAAGGCATTGTCATATGAATCTTTTATCAGCTGTCTTACAATGTTCAATCATGTACACACTGCAGAACTGAACACCACTAAATTGTATAACTTGTTTCTTATCAAAACATGATTATTCTAATTTTCTACATTTTCATTCTGCTTTTGTTGCTGCTAAAATGGGCTAAAATTATAGGTTCTGGATGGACTCAAATGCTGGTAGTAGAAGTCATTACAGTTAACAAATTCTACTTCTCAAAAAGTCTTGCTGGATACAACTTTCCTCTCAATCTGGCTCTTTGTATTTAACCTCAGTATAATGAGGCATTTAATCTTATTCAAGATGTTCCACTTATTTCAATGGGATTGCACTTTAGCCAAAAGAGCAAACCTACCTGTTTAGATTTTCTAGTTATGACCATAGAAGGCACATGAAGCAAACTGAGGGGAGAAATGAATGAGGGGAAAAAATACAACCCTCTACAGTCTACACTTTTGCTGAATGAATCATTAGTTTGCAATAGTGGTGAATATCTATAGCTCGGGTATAGGATGAGGGTGAAGGTACGTTCTCCAAGTTTGTGGGTTGCTTTCCAAATTTTTGATTATCAGGCTAGGTAACATCTTCAACTGAGTTTAGGGGTTGTCACTGTCAGTGTTCTTCTGTTTATATGAGCTTCAGGTGTGGGTGTGTGACCTAGCCTGGTAATGAAATGTTCGGAAACAAACCCACAAGCTTAGAGAACAAACCTTCACACTCATGAATCATTAGTACTTGAAAGTGCTGGATTGCCACCATTTTGTTTCTGCAATCTGTATTCTTCTGAATCCCTAACATGTGTCACGTAATTCTCTCAATAATTAGCAAGTTGCCATTTTTTTCCGTTTAAGAATCTTTTTACATAACTGCCAAGCAACCATATATTACTGAAGCATTCATGTATTGGGTTTTTCTCTGTATTTTGTTTGTACGTGAAATGAAAGAAATTCTACAAGTTTTTTAGGATAAACATTCAAGAAATCCTTTACTTGAGGAAAAGACATCTGAACTGGAGTTATCAGTGAAAAAATATTCATTTTTGCAAGCCACCAGGGAAAAAAACATCTCCATGTGGAGATTTGCACTGTTGCTTGGTTGATATGAATGGCAAATACTGCAAGTCAATTATCTAAACTAGTTTTTCTTAACCTAATGCTCTCTAGATGTGCTACACTTCCATAGTTGATGCTAGGATTGAAACAAACAAACAAACAAACCACCACCACCATAACAATCAGCAGATTGTTGTTGCTAAGGATGAGAAGTTTCCTATATTTCCTATATTCTCATTATATGTCTAGTCTGATCTTCCTTGCATCCAATTTAACTAATTGCACAAAAGGACATATTTTGGGGAGAACATTCCTTTGCCACATGCTTTATGAATGCTCAAAACTCCATCTGCAAAACAATAAAATACCACGCAGGAATTTGGTGCCAGTAGCACATAGCATCACATAAGCTATTATTTAATTTTATGTTTTGCAGTATTTTATGCAAAGACATACTATTATTTGAAATTGGCTTAATGTGCCACATTTGGTACAATTATTTGATACATGGTTGTGGTTATTGTTGTTATAGTGCTGTGTTTTTGTTTTGTTTTTTGTTCATACATCAAAACCTTTTTTGCAATCTATTGTTTTATTCAAAATTGAAAAATATGTGGTTTTCTATTTCAGGAAACGACAATCCTCAAAACTTGTAGCATTCTCAGGATGTAACAAAAGATTCAAAACTTGTCCTGCTCTGTAGTGTTTTCTTTGGTAAATTAAAATATTTCCCTAAATCTCCCTAATTAGATCTGTTTCAACATAACTACCTAAGTCTGTTGTATTTCAGTTAACATTTGTTCACTTCCATCAATGTGGAACTTTACTTTGAAACAAAGGACAGAGTACATATAGCTGTACAAGATCACTAATTAATAGAGAAAGGAAACTTACTGATTATAGTCCTTGGTATATCCTGGATAGGCTTGTGGAACAATTAGTGTAAAGTAGCATAAGGAGATGCTCACTAATTATTGAGAAAATTGGATGTATAAGGTATGTAGTCTTCAGGCAATTTAAATTCTAGCTTATTCAGTTCATAACACAAATTATTGAGTCAATCTTACAGTATATAATAAGTCAATCTAATAATATAAACCAAGAGTTTAGTTTTCTTTGAACAGTTGTTTAAAATAAAGTAAACTTTACCTAACTTTAAAGTACTGTATTTTTCAGAGTATAAGATGCACCTTAGTTTTTGGAGAGGAAAATAAGGGGGGGGGATCTGCCTACCGGGTATTCATCTGGCTAGCATCCTTAGTCTGGTCAGCTTCAGCACATTATTTTATCCCCTGGTTAGGGCTGAAAGAAAAACTTCTTCGGAGGGAGTAGCATTGAAAAAAGCCCGCAAAGATCACTTTACTCGCTAGCATCTCGTTAGGTGTGAAAACAAGCTTCAAAAAAGCTACATTTGTAGTATAAGACACACCCAAAATTTTAGCCTTTTTTAGGGGGGGGGAAGTGTGTCTTATACTCCGAAAAATACGATAAGTTAAATGCTCTGTACAGAAGCTCTAACGTTGGGAAAAATAAAAAGAAAGAAAAGAGTAGGATAACCAGCAGTAAGCTGGATGGACCCAGTTAGTCCTCCACTTACAACCACAATTGAGGCCAAAATTTCTGTTGCTAAGCAAGACAGTTTGCCCCATTTTATGACTTTTATTGCCATGGTTGTTAAGGAAATTACTTCAGTTGTTAAGTTAGTCACACAGTTGTTAAGTGACTCTGACTTCCCCATTGACTTTGCTTGTCAGAAGGTCACAAAAGGTGATCACACGACCCCAGGACACTGTAACCGTCACACATGCTAGCTACCAAGTGTCCAAATTTTGATCACATGACCAAGAGGATGCTGAAATGGTCTTATGTGTGAAAAATGGTCATAAGTCACCTTTTCTCCTAGTTATAACTTCAAATGGTCACTAAATGAATGATTGTAACTTGAGAACTGCCTGTAATTAATTGTAAGGTTGGAAACGAAGAAGATAAATGTGACAGAGATATTTGGATACAGCCCTGCTTTTTCAACTAGAAAGGTTCAAGAACACTTCCACATGTGATTGGCATGAAAATACCTGGACAATACTTCCTTGTTTTTAGTTCTGGAAAATTGAATTGGTTTTGAAATTCATGTGCTAAACGACATCTCTAACAACAAGACGATATTGGTTGCGTTCAACATTTTTCTAAACTTACCTATTTAAGACTTTTTGAACAAATACATATCCTGAAATGAAGTTATACTTCAATGTTTATACTACTACTCCATTTTAAAAAAATCATACAAAGGCATATATATTAGTGGAAAGTTAATATTATTTGGTGAAAATATATTCAAAAGAGGTATCTGATTCTCTCCAGGATGCATTAGATACAATCTGGCATTTCTATTTCTTTGAATGTCATATTTTTAAATATACAATATATACATTACGGTATATAGTTGATTTATTAGATTTCTAACCCAATCAAAGTTTAAAGGCATAATACAAAGCAGTCCTTCTCCAGTTTTTCTCTCTCTCTCTCTTCTAGATCTTGATTATGTAGTCTGAAGAGAATAACATATACATAGTCACCCAATTGGGTCACATGAATTTTATGTATATCATGTAACGTATTACATGATATATTATGCTGCTTCAGAATTCCATATTTTTGGTAAAAGGTATAATCCATGTAACTTTAAAGGAGCTAAAATGTGGTTACATGTCCTCTGAAGAAGGATCCATTAGAACAGGGGTGTCAAACTCACAGGCCGTGGGCCAGATGCATCATGTGCTGGTCATGCCCACCCCCAGTTTAGCAAAGGGGGGTGAAAGTCCCGATACATCATGTGACAATGACGTGATGATATGAGTTTGATACCCCTGCATTAGAACTATTAAATAATTATAATGAACTCACTAAAAATATAAACAAAACCACAGGATGCAGATGCAAAAAGAAATCTGAACATCTTCAATATGTATAATCTTAAAATATGACTGAAATATGAATTGTAAAGAGCACACATGGGAAAAATAGAAGGAAAATTCCATGTTATTGTAGAAACATTATTTAATTATTATTTTACTTATTAATTGTATATGCCACTTATTTTGCCTACAGGCAACACTAGGTGGCTGACAAGCAATAAAACATTAAGACATTAAAATAATAAATACATTGATCTAAAAATGAAGAGGGCAAGAAAGGGAACAAAATGCACACAGGGGAAAGGGTGTGTATGTATTATCTTAGTCCATTAACCATCTGCAAAATGAAACCCTCCCATTTGGGGCCACAGGCCAGTTGGCAGAACCAGATCTTCAGGTACCTTTTGGAAGGCCAAAAGGGTAGGGGTGGATTAGGGGTGGGTCCTAACTTACCTTGCCGCCAGTTCACTTCCTCCCACACTTTTCAAGAAAAAGCATTTTTGCAAGCAGCAAAACATACAAGCACACAAACATACCAACACTATCCCTTAACATAAAAAAGCAAACACATACTTTTTTTCCTTCCTCCTTTTAATTGTATTTGATTCTCAGAAACTGCCAAAACAGGTCCCAACAGTTTTCTTAGCAAGGTTCTGCAGAAGTGGTTTTCCATTGCCTCCTGTCTATGATTAAAAGAAAGTGACTGGCCCAAGTTCCTCCAGTTGGCTTTGTGCCCAAGGAAGAACTAGAACTCACACTCCCAGTTTCTAGCCTGAAGCGTTAACCACTACATCAGACTGACTCTACAAATAAATACTTAACTAATATACAAGTACAATATAGTCTTCTATTCTATTCTCCATATCGTGGAGACAGCATCCAGCCATGGGTATTCATCCTGTCTGCTGATTTATTAGATTTCCATTTTCATCTTGAACATGTTACAAAAATTATTGATGGTGAAATGAATGGAACAAAGGAACAGGGAGGCAGATTGTTCATGGAAATCAGAAATTTTCTATTTCATATTTCTGATTACTGTACTTTTTGGAGTATAAAACGTACTTCCTCCCACCTAAAAGTGGGTGGAAATGTCTGTGTGTCTTATACACCAAATGTACCTGAAGGCCTACCCACCAGAGACCAGAGACTCAGGTTCTGCGCATGCGCAGAAGAAGAAAAACCCCGGGGAAAAATTAAAAAAATTGTTTTTTCTAAATAAATAAATAAAAAAGATGGTGGCGTCCATGGACCAGAACCAGTTCCATGACATCACCAGAGTCTTACTACCTACTCTATAGAGCTGGTCTGAACTGGTAGGAACCCACCTCTGGTGTGGATCTCAATTCAGGGGGTATAATTTTCCACATTGCTTGTGAACACTGAGCCATCTTCAGCTGAGGAAGAGGACTGAGATAAGACATTCAGAGAATCTCAGCTCCTTCAAGGATGATCCTTGATTCTTGTGATTCAGACTTTGAAACTGACTGTTAATCCTCCAGTCCACGAGAATGCCATTCTCTCTTTGTGAAAGATAAAGAACAGGGAAACGGACAAAGATAGAAAACAGGGACATGGAATACAACTCTGACATGGTTGTACAGTAAAACACTTGGTGTAAATCAGTGCATAGTAACAGTCTAAGCTGCAAATTATTGTTGCCATGGGCGGTTAGACAGACTCAGATCACCCTATCGAACTTAACTTTGTATTCTGGTTCCACTTAATTTTGAACCTTGCCATATCGATGCTTTCTTTGAAAGCTTGATTTTGTTTTAATTGTCCATGAACCTTCCTTTACCTTTTAAACCTTGGATATCAGTATGAACTCTATTTCCTTTGAATTCAGGCTGCATTTTTCACTACACCTTGACCAACTCTGTTTATAAGCTCAAGATTGTAGGTTAGCGGGCTCTAACCTGAATGGATCCGGTTAATATTTGTAAGCAGCACATAGGAGATCGTTGTTTTTTTTAAGTAGATCTAGAAGAATTTGTAAGATTACAAGACTTGCCTATCTAGACTTCAAAACACATATGATAGCTGAAAGATTTCTCAAGCCTGGTCTGTATTATGAATTGGACTTATGAATCAATAATAAGCCACCATTTAATGTGATAATTGTAAAATTTATTTTTCAGAGATGCACTGGCTCAAAGGCTTTAGAAAAGACCAGATGTCCGCTAGCAAAGCAAGAGAGCATTTCCACTGAATTAGAAGGTTTCAGAGCAGGCTAAAATTGCAAAGGATTTCATAATGTTTCACTCCTCAGAGTCCATTCATCTCTTCTTTCATGGGGAATTTATGCTGTTAACTCCTATTACTGCTAACAGGAGTTACGAGTGTAAATGTGACACATCGCTGGGCGAATGGACTGCCTGCTTAAATGAAGCTAATTGTTCGGAGCATTTGGTGCTTGAGATAATAGTAATGTCACATTCTACATTCCAGTCACTGGGCCAGTTTCTTAGAGATAATGATGAGCACCTGCAACTTCCTTTCCTCAGCTGATAGAAACCAGAGGTGCTTAGCACCTCTTTGGATTCAGTCAATTGATTTTCACAAAACCTTTAAATTAAAAGCCTGTGCAGAAGCATCTTGTTAATGGATGGGAAGAAATATCTTATATATCTGGATCTTAGGTCCACTAATCCTTCCAACTGTTTTTGGTTTTATACTAATACCATTGTCTTTGGACACCAGAAGGTTTATCCTTAAATTAGGCAACTTCTCCACTTCCATTTGATGGCAAAACTGGTATCTTGCTTTAATTACCAAATGTTTAATAGCAATAGCACTTTACAACCCACTCTAAGTAGTTTACAGAGTCAGCATATTTCCCCCAACAATCTGGGTCCTCATTTAACAACCTCAGAAGGATGGAAGGATGAGTCAACCTTGAGCTGGTCAAGAATTGAACTCCTGGCAGTGGCCAGAGCTAGCCTGAAATACTGTATTCTAACCACTGTGCCATCATGGTAATACTTGTTTCATTTTCTCCTGCTTTCCCAGTCATCTATGAAATTTATACCATAGAAATGATCTAGTAAGATGAAAGGTTAGGTTACATTTACACACGGAAATAGGAAATGGGGGAAGAGATGCCTCCATCTTGCTGTCATGTGATTCCGGAGGTCTTACAATCCAATAAATCAACATTATAACAGATTAAAACAATAAAAGATTAAATACAACATTAATTTAAAATAAAAAACAGCTAAGATAATGGGGGACATTCAATTGAGTGGAGGTGAGATCATCTCTTTAATCCAATAACCAACTCCAGGATCACAGACCTGTCTTCATGAGGGAATTATTTGTTTAGCAGAGTGATGACAACCCTGTGCCATCACATTTTAAGTCAGGCACAGTTTGAATTAGAGCAGGTTACCAGAGATCATAGTAGATTATTCTTCGGACATACGTGATTCTTTAATTGATTGACTGACTGTGTATTCAATAACTTTTATAAGTGGTTATAAATGGCATGAGGCAGCCCAAACTCTGCATTACCAAATACATTTGTTACAAGAATGATAATTTATCCATATTGTTCAGTTTTATATCCCATCTTTCTATCATGCAGGGCACCAATTAGCATCTTAAGAATGTATTTTTCTGCAGATAAGCTTGTAAAAGAAAAGGTGTTCGCTAAAATTATCAGACTAAAAGCCATCAACGTATAACTTTTGAGGAATCACAGGCTGCATTTTGATAAAGAGAAGGTAACAGTGGAAAGGACAAAGTGATAGGGGCCTGGGACATGAAAGGAAACTGGGGCAAAGGTTATATTTTAAAAAGAGAACATCCCCATTTTGGTTTTAGAGTAATTCTGGAATGTTCAGTAAAGAGCTTGTGGCTCTTGACTACAAATTGTTCACCTCTGACCTAGACCTGTATTTGTGACATTGTAAAATGGTATAAAAGAGAAAAACGGGGAAAAGCATTTTAAAAGCATGCAGTGTTTTTGCAGTTTCATCCTGAATAGTTTCAAGAACAGTCTACAGAATATTACTATAAATCTTGACATGGACTACCTCTGCTCTACACACATATTGAACTCTAACATTTTTTTTCTTTTAAAATAATTTAAAACAGTTATTTCATTATTTAATTGATCCCATTATTTGGCAATTTCTGACAAAAAGGTAGGCTCAGTAGAAACTGTTAAAGACAGAATTTTGTTTATTAGATTTAGTATGGCTAAACTGGTTTCATTTCAGTCTTAGGGATTTTAGATTAAAACTGGATTCATTTATGGCCTACTTGGTTGCAGTTTAGACAGACTGTTGTGCTCTTTTGTTTCAATGCTTCAGAAAACATTATTCTATTTGATAGAATAATAGTTTCCTTCATCAGAGTGTGAAAGAAACCAGGAATTCTTAATAAAGAATTAATGTTTTATAGGGGTGATGGCACAAGGACTATTTAATAAAGCAAAGAGATGTGATTTAAAAACAACTTTGGAACTTGTTCCTATGTATACCAAATATTCAACTAATGTTAGGCCCCAAAGTAGGAATAATATATAATCATTCTTCCAAACTGCTTTCTTTATTGTTTCACATTGTTGGAGGAAATGTCCATCTAGGTTCTGTTCCAAGTGGGGAAGAAGACACTGGAAACATGGAGACTACTTGGAAAGATGGTTTAATGGTGGACAGCAGGACCACATGGTTTTAGGTCCTGGGGAAGAAGCAATCACATGTTTCTTAAAATGTTTCATTTTCTAGGAGAGGGGTGGGTTTACTTCCTACACTTCTCATCCAAGATCCCGTCTATCCTGTCAGAGCTCAAGAAGCTTCTTGGATGAGAAGTGAAAGGTCTTCAAAAGAAAAAAAACTAGAAAGTCAAGTTGCCTCCTGAAAAAGCACCTTTGAGACTTTCAAGATGATGTCATTTTATCCTACAAAAATAAAGAGCATTCCCAGAATCCCCTCCGGTGCCTGTTTCTTGAGATTGCCTTCCTCAAAGGGTTGACAGCTATATATTTTCCATCCCCTTCCCCAATGTATTGCATTTTTTTAAAAATGGGAAATATGATAATCTTACCATTGTCAAGGGCACAATTACCTTTCTAGAAAGATGTTAGGAGTTTGCATTAATCACTCTAATTATGATGATGTTTAGTCAGGCAATAAAAAACTCTTTGCTTTTTCATCACAATTTACATTTGGCCATAACGGAGTTTAGATCTACCACATTTAAGTTGTAAAACTCTAAATGACCCCTCAATGCAGAAAAAAAAAACAGAGAAAGGCCATACTGTGGTCATCCAGGTTTTAGTAGATTATATATGTTACCATGCCAAGATGAATCTTGTTGAACTTTGCCTTTTCATCATAATCCTTTTCTTTGCCTTTTTCCAAAATATGCAATGAGATTTCTTCGTTCCTGTACATGCAGAGTGAACAAACAGCAAACATTTTAGTCATTCAGTTCAACAGTCAGAGTCACTCAGGTAATACAACTGAAGCAAATGTGAGGCTCCGATAACCCTTTTGCATTGCTTAGTTGGTACACAATGCAATGGCTGTATGAATGTTGCTCCTTAGGAAACAGTTTTCATTCTTCATGGCAGAACCTAACACATGTGGACAAAAACTAATGTGAGACAGGATTCAGTCCAAGAGCTCTTTTTTAATGTCAGAGGAAAATGGTAACTCTGTTATCAGAGCTAGCCCCAGTGAATCTGAATGTATGAGATAATTTTCCAAATTGCAATAATTCCTTGAAGCATCCATGATTGGTGCATGTTTTTGGCATCTTTGGAAGCCTTCCATGAAAATGGCCTATGTGAACCTGCTATAATTCTGCCTAGCTTGCAGATAGCATGTGTGTACACACACAGACACACACTCTTCTCAGAAATGAAGTTTTATGAACAATGCCATTGCTGTCACAACAACTACTTTTGAAATAATGAGGCTTCATGAGCTTAATTTAGACTGGCTTCAGAAAGTTTTATTCTATTGTCCAAACAATGCCAACCTAGAAAATGGAATTTTAGGAAAATAATTTTCAAGCCAAGTATTTATCTGGACTCTGGAGATTTAAAAAAGAATTAAAATCTTTAAAAAGGATTGAACATCCCACTGAAAGCTGGCACAAGACAAGCAAGCTATCGCATTGCACATTTCCCAGAATTCAATGTGTGGTGTGTTGTTTCAGGTATTTTGTTTATTTTTTTAAAATCTCTACAGTTCTTTGGCTGCAGCATCTTCCAAGACAGAAGACATATTTTCCAGCTTGTATAGTTAACGGGACAGCAGAAGTTGAAATGAGATCATTGCCTTTAATACAGTCTGTTCCTATGTATCACCTTTGCTTTGCAAATGACCTTCTAGTTTGACACTGACTCATCACTGAAAGAAATCATACCTGTGCATATGCTCTGGTCATCTGAGACTAAGAGACAATATATTCACCCTGGAGGGATCACTTGTTTACTAAGCAGGTGTGGTGGTGTTATTTGCCCATACAATTTCTGCTTGGAAAAAATAATTATTTCTTATGCCTCCCTGCCTCCATCCAAGGATCCTTATCTATCATAAATTTTATTTCAGAAACTTGTAATATAATAGTACATTTATAAAATCCTATGACATATTTTATAGTTTTCGTGAAAGTGGGTGGGTGGGTGGGTAAGACTTAAGTTTGAACGTTGCAAAGCTGTATTCTGGGCAGGAGCACAAGGATGGATAATCTTATTTTATTTTGCTTAAAAAACAAAAGCCAGTGACACTACAATGACACTACAGTACTGTCCCCTGATGCTGATCATCCCCACTTGTTGAGGATGCCTAGACTGTAACTGTACAGGTATTTCAATTTAAAATATTTTTCCCAACCTGAATATGATGGTGATCTGAAACTATATTAGCAAATGAAGGAGGCAATCCTGCCATTTGGAGTATTAAGGAGGCTTTTTGGTTTAAAAAAAATAGCTGTTTGTTTACAGTCTCAGCTGGCTGCCTTAATAGCACCAACCTGCATGTATCAACCCAAGACTAGCCATCCACATGCTCCTTGCTCTCTTGGTAGCTTTTGGTACCATTGATCATGGTAAACTTCCAGAGCAGCTGTGGGAACTGGGAGTGCAGGTACTGTCTGGTAGTGATTTTCCTCCCTTCTTCTCAGCTGGTTCCAGTTGGTATTGACAAGGGGGAAGACATCAAATCTGTGGCCCCTTATTTACAAGGTACCTCACTCATGCTCTATTCACTTCAGGATGGACTTTTGTACTGCAAATATCATTTGGAAGCTATTGTTGGTCCAGAATGGAGTGGCGCAACTAATGTTGGACACTATACCCATGTGACACCACTGCTATGCATGCTGTGCTGGTTACCATTTGGCTTCCAGGTGCAATTCAAGGTGCTGGTTATTACCTATCACCAGCTATCATGGTTTCTGAGAATTCTGGAAATTCCACTGCCATTTGTGATTCTGTCTCTGAGCCCAGCTATAATCAGGTAATACAGCTCCATCTCACAACTATTTTGGCTGCCTGCTTACTTAAAGAAAGTTGGTGGAGGAGAAACAATAAACTCCCAGAATTGGCCATGGTCTTCAATTTGGGCAGAAGAGCTTGGCAGGAACCTGAAGGTGCTGCTGGTGCTCAACATACCAAATATTTGGAAGACATGAGAACTGCCTACCTTGCATGATATAAACAGATGAGATACAAGAAGTGAATGTGCTGAATTCTACATCACAATCACAGCTGGGAAAAGGGAACATATGAAACCATATCGCTCCTTTAATTACCTGCCCAGGATAAAGATTTAATGTGCCTCAAAGGTTCCCTCTTTACTTAATTGGTTAAGGAACTTTACATATTCAACTTTAGTTCTCATAAACATCTCTGAAGTAATTAAACAGAGTGAGAGAGAGAGTGATTTCTCCCCAAACCACGCTAGAAGCGTTGGGGTATATACCAGTAATTTGAAAGTAAGTCTGCAATTTCCAAATTAAACATTCAGTCTCCATTAAATACTTTGTAATGGAAATATAACTTCTGAAATCATCTTGGTTTTAATTGTAATTAAATAACCGTTAAATGGCTCATAAATTAAGCTCATAACTTAATTTTTTTGGGAATGACGCATTTAAAAATGATTCAGAGCTCATTTGATTTAATGGACTCTAAACTACGTGAAACATATGTGACATCCTTGCTACATCTGTTTTGGTGACCAAAGCTAGCTCCTCGAGATACAATGTTTTAAGGACATAATTTTGAATAATTAGGGAAGCTTAATAAAGGGGTTGGTAAACTGGTACCCTTGAGATTTTAGATTGCAACTTCTATTAGGTTTAGATAGCATGACCAGTGATAAGAGATTATGGTAGTTGTAGTGCAAATACACGTGGAAAGAAAGCTAATCTACAGTATAGCCTTCCTCTCAGGTAATATGTATTGGGTATAAAAATTCAGACAATGGCAACCTGAGTCATAAAGGTCTTCATAGTGATAACCAGCACCTCAAATTGGATCCAGAAGCCTATTGACAGGTCAGCAGAGTTAAATCTACCTTCCGCAGGTAGATAGTTGTATTTTGCATCAGATGCAGCTTTCAGATGACCTCCAAGGACAATTTCATGTAACTAAATTCCAGTAGTCTAGCCAGGGGGCGATGACAAAGGCATGAATCACTGTTGTCAACGTCTCCTGGTCTAGGAAAGGCCAAAGCTATCAAAGACTCTCTTGGTCATAGACTCTACCAGGAATGATGGAGTCCAGAAGAAGCCTCAATTGTACAGTATATGGGCTCCATATAGGGAAGTACAGATAATCTTTCACTTACAATCATTCATTTACTGACTGTTCAAAGTTATAATTGCACTGAAAAAAGTTATGATGATCATTTTTCACACTTACGGCCGCTGCAGCATCCCCATGGTCACACGATCAAAATTCAGGCGCTTGGCAATTGGCATGTATTTATGACGGTTGCAACATTCTGAGGTTATGTAGATCACCTTTTGTGACCTTCTGATAAATAAAGTCAATGGGGAAGCCAGATTCACTTAACAACTGTGTTACTAACTTAACAACTGCAGTGATATAGCTTAACAACTGTGGCAAGAAAGGTCATAAAATGGGGGGGGGGGAGAATCAATTAACAATTGTCTTGCTTACCAACAGAAATGTTGGACTCCTTTGTGATTGTAAGTCAAAGACTATCTGTACAACTTTGTCGAGAACTATGCATGAAACATCCTGGTCTTGACATGATTTCATCTCACTCTGTTCCAGAACTATAATTTTGATGAATTTGGGTGCATGGGGCCCAGCAACTCCTTCTGTAATTTAAATGCACTCCTACGCTGAATGTGTGCCAATGGGCCTATCAATTGTTTGATAGTGCAGCAGTCTGTAAGCATGGTTTATTGTAAACATTTTGTTCAATCCATCAAGCAAGTTTTACTAATCACTACCTTTCCCCCCAGGTGAGAAAAGTGTCTCTCAGTAGCAATATGCAACAAATTCTACTACTAGCAGGACCAGAGCTTGACACTGTATAGTTCCACCACTGCAACTTTTTGTTAACGTATTCAAGTCAGGTTTTGACTCCTTGCAACTACCCTGCAACTGCCCTGACTAGTCCATGCAGTTTTCTTGGCAAGGTTGAAGCGTTTGACCGACACCTGCTTCCTAGAGCTAAGAGGGAGTGATTGGTGTGAGCCCAGCTGCTATGTGCCTAAGGAGAGAATAGGACATGGTTTCTAGCCTTAACCACTAACACCAAACTGGCACCCTACTAATTGTACCTTGTAAAACTGAAATTGGCTAGTCTGGCAAAGAGAAGGACTAGGGGAGACATGATAGCAGTCTTCCAATATTTGAGAGGCTGCCACAGAGAGGAAGGGGTCAAGCTATTTTCCAAAGT